>JAECUM010019373.1:0-47828 GCA_016617855.1 Megalonaias nervosa | reverse complement strand
ATATATATATATAACTGAATTTCATAGCTCAGTGTTAAGAATGCTGGATTCTGATACTGTCGCCCTGAGTTCGGTTCCCTTCACAGACGAAATCGTTGGGTAGGGCTGTGGATTTGCCCCTCGAAATTTTAGGAAAGGTTGGGGGGCCCGGAGCAGTTCCTTGAAATTCAACAAACAAAATACACTCTCCCACCATGTAAATACGTGGTGGGTGCGTTTTTTGCACTCCCAGGTGTCGCCATGGTGGGAGAGTGTACGAAATTTGTTGGACGTAGATAAGACCCCCGCTAGGATAAGTTAGGATAAGTTTATATTATGTGTTTGTGCCGTCTGTGCCGTCTAAAAATAAACAGCGGGATGATGTGAGGTCGCGACCTTGTGACTTCGCTAAAGGGGTACCCCACACAAGGGCCATACCAAAAAAACCATAGCTAGACTAAAAATAAACCTCATTAGGTTCCTGGTCACAACAAAGACCTTTAAATAGACAGCCCTCTGAGTTTCTAAAGTTTCGGTTTCGGATATTTAGGAATTCGCTGGGGGTAATGTCCTAACAAAAATGAAGAGTCCAGTTAGCCACAAAAAAAAGGCTTACATATAAAATAGACTGCCCTCTGAGTTTCTAAAGTTTCGTCTCATATATTTAGAAATTAGCCTTGGGGGTATGTCTGAAAGAGACTCTTGGAACCTCATTAGGTTTATTTGACAGAACTTATGGAATGGTAGACCGAATGTCATCCTGCTGTTTATTTTTTGTCTTTTAGTTTAGAAATATCGTTATCAAATAAAATATCAACCATATTATCAATAAATATCATAGTAGTAGAAGTAATTGAGTGTTTTTATCTCAGAGACCCCCTACCCCGACAAAACAAATTTTTGTCAGAAATATGTTAGAAAAGTCTATCATATAAAAGTAATCATTTTAAGCTAAAAACGGCTGCTGACAAAAATGCTAACGTATAACGTTTTTAGGGGGTAGGGGGTCTCTGAAATAGAAACATCAAATTACTTCTACTACTAATGTCCAATAACATTGCAGAGTCAGGAACATGTACCTGGATAACGGGGACGTTTGTATTTAAAAAAAAATGCACATTAAACACTAGACAGTCTGATTACATCGAGCGATTGTTGTTCTCTGCCCAGGCTCGGCCCTAGGCCAAGGCGAACGAGGCAACCGTCTTGGGCCCCGCGCTTCTCCCAATGCAGTTTAGTTTTGCTTGGGGCCCCGCGCTCATCGCTTGCTGACTTGGGCCCAGCATACCGCCTTCGGCCCCACACATCCTAGGGCCGGGCCTGTCTCTGCTCGTTTTCTCCAATCCACTCTTGACTACTTTCACCTGATTCAGGTTCAAAAAATATATCCATACATGTGACAATCTTATTCAAAGGTCTCTAGTCACTCTTTTTTATAACTGGCGAGTAGATGTTTGGCGATACTGAGTCTGTTTTTGATAAGCCGTCAACAAATGTGGGACCCCTCTTGTACAAACCTTTCTGTGCTTAAGATGATTCATCAGTATATTAAAAACAGCCGACGAATTAATGCCTGTGATAACAGAAGTATTTTTCGTTGACTATCGAGCAATACGAATAAAATGTTCTTAAACAGGGAAAACTACTATTCAGGTTTAATCGTATGTACTGCACGATCGAAACAGAAAGAACATAAGAATGGAAAATATCCTTGTTGAGAAATCCTAATATGAATAGAAAGGCCTTTACTCGTGTCCTACACTCTTTCAGAAAAAAAAAAAAAAATCAATGGCTTTGTATTCAGGTTTAATACAGTCTCTTATTGTATTAACAAAACGTATGTTGTGTCAGAGTGGAATTGATTTCGACTATTTAACTTACTTATATTGACTGTTATAACCATGCAGACATTTCATAATAAATAAAGACTTTCAATTTACGACACATTTTATTTGTTGATGTTTTATATTGCCCAGTGATAAGGTCAGATTACTGTCCCGTTTCGTTCATCTTGTGTTTGTGCATGAATGAAACAACGCTGGCATATGAAGGAAAAATGTTTATTTCTATGGTAACCAGTAACTGGTTATTGGTTATTTCTGTCACTTATGTGTTCAGTTTAGAGGTCATGGTAAATATAAAAATTATAAACGAAAGTATAAAAAACCAGCAATATATCTGAAAGCAGGAAATACAACTTATTCTTAGTTCAATGGCTCGCAAATCTGACATTATTCAACTCGTTTCATAAAATTCAGTATTGAATCATTATCCATTTGAGAACCTCTGTGCATGTGTTGGGGTAACGGATAGTATATGACTAGGTATTGGTCAGAGTAAGTGTGTGTTAAACATATGTATGTTTTTAATATTAACTTCCTCTTGTCACCATACAATCTATGTAGAAGAATTCGCATCGACAAAGATAAATGTCATGTTCATTTTATGTTTTTCCTTGTAGCTATACAGCCCTACACATATTAAACCATCCAAAAGAATTTATAGCGACCAGAGGAAATGTGATGGCAATTTTAGCATTACGTTGTCTCTTGTCGACATAGTGTCATTTTTGAATCCCAAACCATTTATATCGACAAGAAGAAATAATTTCTTCATTTTTAACTTTAGCATTCCCATTGTTGCAATAGATCCACATTAATGTTAAACCTGTGGACGTTTTAACATAGAGTTCTCATTGACGCAGGTTTAAAAGTTACTTTCTCCACTGAACGTTTTAATTTTTTAGGATGACAAATCTTGGGTATAGTGTACCACTTCTTTTGTCTAAGCCTCGATGCCCCAGCTTTTCCAGTCATGTAAATCTTTCCAGTGTGGGTGTAAGTCACAAGCTATACACACATCATCGTACGCATCTTCAGTACCTAAAAGTTGACGAATCTTTCTTTCCTGTAGAGGTCGAGAAATATTGAGATGAAAGCACAAAGCTTTTAAAAGAATGAGTTTTTCGTATACATTTAAAGGGACCACTTTCATGTTTTGGTTGGTATGTAGTGTTCGTAAAGAGTCCACAAGGAATCGGTCGGTAAACGAAATCCCAGAAAGCAAGTCACTAAAACACACACCACACGTCGACCCCAATTCAATGGACACAGTTCTCGTAATAGGTGTTGGTAATTCTCCACCGTTTGAATATTGTCATTGATTTCCTTCCACGGAATCTGTTGTATCACGAATGATAAAGGTCGTGACATGGTAGCCAGTTTTTATACATCTTTTTGTCGGAGGCAAGAAGTGTACATTCTGCACAGAAATGATCGTACTCCAGTGGCGAATCTAAATTGTTTAGTCACAAACTTGCACATCATACACCGTTCTGAAGTGTCCACTTGAACTAAGTTTACATTGTGTAAAAGATTTTGGTAACCCGCTAACTCTTCTTCTGGAATTCGTTGCATTATGTCTATCTTGTAGTAAAAAGAATCAGTAACAAACCAATCCTTCTCGCACAGGTGTAGTCGAACAATGTCTGACCATTGGAACGCTTTCATCAGAATCAATCTTTTTATAGCTTTCAGGTACCAGTGGTTAAACATCGGTGACGTAATGGATGAAATTGTTCTTTGCGTTTCACTTGTATTTTCACCAACTCTCGGTAAATGCGTTCTCTCAGCTCCACGGTCAAACCACAAATGTTCTCTTGTAAAGTATCCATGACCATGTCAGTTAAACACTTCTCCCAGAGCGAAAGTAACGGATGTAGTGAGTAATTTCTGGCCACTGCCATTCCAGGAAACGGTCAAGAATGTCATTAAAGTCTTCTAATGTAAATGGTCTAAAGCGGAATATTCGGATGAACGCACACTTGATCCAGAGAAATCTGACTTCTTTGTTGACTTTTGTCAATTTCCTCCTGTGAATTTCTCGACACAAAAGTTCCTCAGTCACCAATTGAGATTTTGCTCTGACAAGTACCTGCCAAATGTCCTTGTAGATCTTCTCTTGCAATTCGTTTGGTAATCTTTGAATCTTATTTTTTAAATGGGGTTTAAATACTTGTCTAGGTGTTGTCCAACGTTTAACTCCTAGCCATGCTGGTTTCTTAAACGACATGGTATGCCACTTCAATGACGAGGTCCCACTAAAGGTAGGTAGTGTCACGTCGCCCCTTGTGGATGGGCGACGGATTCAGAAAGGGTCCGTCTTGTCACCAGCTTTTGGTTCACTTGAGGAGATACTATCATATTCTAAGGGAACACTCTTATTCTAAGGGTGCAATTAATGAGCAGAGGCATCGAATGAAGGTAACATTACTTAATGATAACAAAAGATGAGCCAAGCAAATCAAGTGACTTACATGAAATGTTAGTGAATTATAGCGTGACTAACATTATGAAATGCAATATATTATGACCTAAAGTGTTGTTAGTGTAAGCTGAATCTGTTAGTAGAACACAAATTTGTTCATAAAGCTTATTAACATAAGTTATGACTAACAGGAAGCAGCTAGTAATTACATTTGCTTTTCTAACTGAAAGTACTTTTAAATACAGCTGTACAGAGCTGAAGCATGCAAGTGCATGAGAATGCAGTGTGTCAAGCAACTAACTAGCAATAAAGACTAAAATACTCATGTGTATCTTGTTATTTCTTATATGCAGTGTTAGTACGGTTAGCATTGAGCCATGCAAGCTATTGGTGTTCAATATGTTCTCATTTATTCTTTATTCATTCATAAAGGGGGGGGGGGATAACAGAAATAAAAGAACCTAATCTGTGTTCAGGGTTTGCTATTGTTGGTGCACCACAGTCATTGGTGCACAGTGTTCTTATGGTTTGGGTGCAGAGGCACCCAAAGCCTATGGTTCTGGTTCACAGTTCCAGGTTTGGGTGCAAGAGTGCACCAAGCATGTCTGGTTCACTGCCTCTATGATTTATTACCCATCTTGGTGCAATGGTTTGCACACAAGCAGAAGACAAAGTTCTGTTAATTGAATTTCACACAAAAAGTGCAAATTCTATAAAAGGAATAAAGTATAAATATAATATTTGTGAATTTAGAATAATAAATTATAGGCACACTGATTATAAACAGAGTTGCTAGATGCAGATGTAGGTTATGCACCTTCTATTCAAATTCCAAAAGAAATAAGTTCAAAACATGTAATTTTACTAAAGTCACAAAATAACACTCTGCTAGTGCTATTTTATGCAATGGAATTATTTAGGCAACTTTAACATTTCTTTTTACCATAGCCACATCTGATTTTAAAGTTGGTTGAGCCATTTTGTACTTCGCGCCTTCGACAAAGACTGGAGAGTGACATAGGTCGTGAACGCTGACCTCCTTTTATACTATTTATTATTAACCAATCAGAATTTAGCGCTTGCGATCATCGGGTAAGAAAGAATTACTGACCAATCAAAATCAAGCATCAAATATTCTATCTTGAAAGTGACGTAATCATATAAACATGAAGACCCAAGAACACGCTAAAGAATTAATTCTGCAGATTTCCACCTGAATGATTACAAATAAAATGCAACTACACAAGGCATCATCTATTTAAGATGTAAGTAGACAAGCCGCGTGATCAACATGTCAAATCAGTTCGAAATACGTTTCTTACAACATCCTTCGACAACACATAGCAGCGGTAATACATGTGCTCCGCATGAATGAACGTTCAAATCACGTCTGCCGAAACAAGTCTACATATCTGTGAATTAAAACTGGGACATTTTAAGCGTAACAATTAAGTATAATTAATAGGGTCATTCCTAGTTGCACGAAATGGCTCACTTCATGAACAAGATAAGTGTTACGATGGTGCAGTGAACGAGAAATTCCATGCTGTAAACATGCTAAAGATGACACTGTTGACTTAAGCCAGATGTACCGGCATAACAGTAGTGACAATCCGGAGACCATCGAGCATGTTCCAGGTAAGCGGAATCTTTCTTCTCCAACTCGTGAAGTGACACACCGCAACTGAAGCACTTGACTTTATCACCATCGCCCAAGTAGATAAATCCGGCTCTGGCTAATTCTTCGAGGGTAGGTCCTCCCAGATATTTTGACCATTTCCTCGGAAGGTTTCGAATCCACCTTCAAAGTCGCAGTATTCAGGCAAACGCACAGGGAACGAATATTCGTTTTTCACCGGTTCATTTCGATGAGGGTACAGTGAAATCCGCAGGAGTTTGCTCAGTTTTGGATGACATCCGTAGGGTGGTAGCCACATCGTTTCATAATGATGACATCCGCAATGAAAACCAGTAAAGTGAAAAGGTGTACGATGACGAGGGAGATCGCTTTCACACCTATCAGGTTTGACACGCACAGCATCACTTTCCATGGTAGGAATGGTAGTAGTAGTCATACCAAAGTCCCCTTGATGTGGTACTGAATCGCTGAGGTCACAGCGTACGGCATCCCTGCCATCGCAAGGTACAGCATCGCACTCCACTTGAGAATCACCGAACTTGAATTGTGCCTGTCTCAACTTCATTTGTGCCTCTCTGAAAGGATTCATCTTTCTCGCTTGGTCTTGGTACTCACAACGAACTATCGGTCTTGGGCGTTATCCCTTTCAATATGCTGACCATTATCGGCGTGACCGTACGGTAAAGTAAAGTGATTGGGAAGTCGAACTCGCTTCTGGTACACGATTTGATAGACTTTTTCCAAGGGCCGACTGACGATTTGGTGTATGGGTAAACGTACAATCTTGTGAGGTTCGTAGGTGGTCACTTTAAAGTTTCCATCCCCTCCAGACTGCAAGGCTTCTTTCAAGACGCCAAAGTTCACCACTTGACTGGTGCAATAATTGAGAGTCAATCCTTTCACTTTACACTAGGTGTGCACTTCTCCTTGTGGGTCTCGGTATTCGTAGCCGTAATATTTAGGACCGACACTAGCAAAACTTAGAATCTTGTCGTTGGGGTGCTCATCAGTCCAGGCTCCTAAACGGTCTCCTTCGATGTCAGGGTGACAGTGACCTAGTCGATCGATGTTGATGCAACTGTCCGTGTCAAAATACAGCACACGATCTCCTAACTGGTGTAACGCTTCGTGCAATTTTAAGCTAGCATGGGCTGTCACGTAGGTTGTAATGATGACATTTTTTAATTCGTCGGCTTCTACAAAGTCCAGTTCTTCTTCGTAATTCACTAAGATCAAGTCCTCACGAACGACGTCCACGTGCTTCATGTATTTGGTTTTGTCGTGAATCATCTGGAAGTAGCGTGAAGGTTCTGTCAAATACTCCGTCTTGGGTAAACACGGTCGTTGTGCCATTTTACCCCACAAGCAATTTAACATCACTTTTGGCAAACGATCGCCTTCCTTCATTTTTCTCTGTGTGGTCTAAAGTGATGCCTTCCTGCTCCCAGTATTTGTCTTTGAATTTATTTTGGTCTTCGGGAGTGTGGCACCAGGAATGATACCCACTGGCTTCTTGTTTCAGTTTTAAAAAGGCATCCACGTAGTCTGCAAAAATGCCTTTCTGAGTCTCGTCGCCCATGTGGTACTGTTCTGTCTTGGGAAAGTGATAAATTTCGTACACTTCTAACAGTTGGTATCCCAAGTCCAGAGCTTTGAACAATTCCACGCTAACCCATCATCCCCATAAGGCACGTTCTTCCTGAGTGTGCTGACAAGGTCGGTCTTGGTTGCACGTTTCGGCACAAGTACGGCACAAGGGAAACATCAGTTTTCCTTGGCAATGATGTGGTAAAACGGGATGGTACAAGTTTGTGGGAGGCAAGACTCTGCATTTGATCAATCCTTCGTATTGGCGAATGTTGTCCACGTCGATGTGTTCCGTCAGCAATTGTGGGTGCCCTGAGGAAAGGTGACAGTATTTGCACACGTAAGGATACAGCGAACACACGTCCAAGTATTTGATTTCTTCTCCTTTCTCCTCATCGGCTTGGTACAGCAAACACGTGGCATTCGTCCGTCCTCCGAACAAGCTGTCCCGCGGGTTCAGTGGGTTCACCAGTTTGTAACTTTCCACGATGCGTTGAAACTCGGGATCGGTTTTCAATCGGTGATCGAACTCGTGTTCCCACATTTACACCACTTGGTATCCTTGCTGTTCTAACTTCAATCGCCGCTGATAAGTGGCCTGGTAAAAGTCATCCCTGGTTCGTTGTAAAAACTGATTTTTAGTGCCACATTGAGGGTAACAGATGGGACATCCGTGAAATAAGTACCCGTTAAACTCGTACACGATCTTGGGGTTTTCTAAGTCCCAGCCATCCACCGAATACGTTCCGATGGTCTTTTCGCCTCTTCCATTACGAGCGTGTTGGATCCATTTGTCTTCCTTGTCGCACAAGTAATGTAACCTGCTTAGGGCTTTGACCGAGTATTCAGGTTTGGCAAAGTTCGTCGTTTGAGGGCTTATGACAGCTAGGGTGTTTTCGGGCATGAATCGTTGGCGGTACACTAAGGAACACGCTTTGGCAGTGGTGCAGGCTTCTTTCAAAGGGTCGATCACTCAGTGCTCCATGAATAATTCTCGAATTTTTACACAGGAACGCCATAAAATGTCCACCTCGGAACGACGATACTTTAGCATTTCTTCCTGAAAGTCGAAGGGGTCCGAGGCGTGAGCCTGGTACCAAGCGTAGAAAGCTTGTCGTTGTTCGGTACGCATGTTGTCGGGGTCGTAGTAGTGAGCCTCAGGCAAATAGGGTAGAACGCGTGTTGATTGGCTTCGGTGTTGAAAAAGTGCGGAAATTGCCTTTGATCATTTCTGTCATTCCAAACGTTTTAGGCATTCGGCTCAAAGACATGGCCAAGTAACTCATCGAATCTTTAAACTGCGCTTGTCCCACTTGCATGGAAATGATTTTGGCTCCGTTCAAAGTCACTTTAGGACGTTCGGTACTTTGTTCCGTATAGTATCTCAAAAGAAACCATCACCGTGGCATAGCTATGACAATCTCCATAACGTTCGATGTCCTCTTGGTTCCACGTCTCGTCGATGGGATCTAAGATCCATTGGGCGAAATCGGCCAACGTGTTCGGTCTCCGAAAGATTTTTTCACGTCCTCCAGGAATCTTACTGCAGTGAGGGCAATAATTAAATATAGGCTCTTGGATGCACTTCTCGCACGCTCGGCGAGCCACGCAGAAATTAGGAATGTGAATACCAGTCTCTTGCATGCATTCGAAATCGAAAAAGATGAAATTGCCTTTCTTCTGGTCATCATCTTCCTCTTCATGTTTGGAATGGTATTTTTGAATGAAGCATTCGTGTTCCAAGTCCACGATTTGGTGACAAATGTGACATCGTTTCTTTCCTGGACATCCACGAGCCTTGGCAGTATTGGTAGGTATGCCTTGTCCACAAGTAGGGCACAATCTCAGCAGTTGACAAGCACTTTTCTGCTGTGAACCTTGCGTCGTCAGATGTTGTTGGTAACAGGTCGGACTGACAAAAGTGAGCTGACAAGCTGGGCAATGTACTCGTTCTTGTCCTTCGTCTAGACAGGGTTTAGAGGCCAAACATCCCTCACATTTCGATCCACAATGTTTGTGTTGCTCTAGATTGTTATAGTCATAGTCACATTTCTCACAGTAATAACTGTATCCCAGGAATCCGGTGATAATGGTATTAGCATCGAAATGTTCATCGTGATGATAGACGTAAATGTATATTCCGTGTTTGAAATTTTTGCCTCGAAACAACAGAGGTCCACGCACTTCTTCAGGGTGTACTTTCAACGTGTAGCGTGGAGCCAAGACATCTTGCAATTTTTGCATTTCAGGAATGCCACAAGCGTCGTCTTTGGATATCCCCGCTTTCTGTAACTGGAATTCTGCTTCTCTTCGTTGTTTGGCTCGGTCCGATTGCCGAATTGTTTTCCAGGCTCTTTTCCATTCTGCCGTGTCGTTCTTGTCGGCATACGTTCGTCCCACCACGATGGCTCGGGCTAAACACACATCTTGTCATGAGTGTTGTTAATTTGAACGATGCTGCGCTTGACGCTGAGAAGGTCGTCCACTAATAGCACCTTTTTGCGCTGTCCAGTTCCTTGGGGAAGAGACACGTAGGTCATGAACAGTGTCGCTTTTCCATCGGTGATGTAAAAGTTGTAGTTGGATTGCTGTACGTGTTGAATCTTGTCCATGACTTTGAAAGGTGTCAGTTCTGACGGGCTGCTAAGCTCGATCCAAACGGGGGACTTCAAACTGTCGTGATGAATGGAAAGTCTCATGCGGTCGTCTTCTTTTGCTTCACATTGCTGTTTGAGTGCGGTTAACAAAGAATCCCACACATTGGTGGTGAACCCTTCTGCTTTCACCAACGGTACGTCAGACTTGAAATCTTTAAACTTCACCGTGTACGTGTAGGCCGTGGTTCTAAATTTTCTGGAGGAGCGTTTGTCCGTTTCTCGAATGTGAAAGTACTTTTCAGGGTTTACTGGGGATGGTGGATTTTGACTTGGTGTAGACTCACTGGGTCTGGATTATGGTTCACTCATGTCATCTTCAAAATCACTGGCATGAATTTGAGCCAAGACTTCAGCTACTGTGCGAGGCGATAAGTCACGTTTTTGTCTCTTACTTTCTTCTCCTTTCTTCACGAAATGATGTGATCATTTCATCTTGACTGCAAAAAGTCAAATGACTACTTTTGAAACGCCATGGACACCTTTATATCCATGTAAGACCAGTGTATATATAATGGGCTAGTGCCTTCCCTCCAAGTATTCGTTTCACTCTCAAGCCGACCAGCACGATGGAAGAACCCACACAGATCGAACTTCTGATCAGAGCTTTGGGAGGTGTCATACGAAAGTTTTCTTCAGACAGACCGACGGCCTACTCCCCCTCCTTTCGAGATAAAAGTCAAGATACTTGCTATATCTGTCAGAAGAAAGGGCATTGGGCGACAGAATGTCCAGATCGTCAAAAAAGGAAGACCAGTGGCAGAAGAGACAAAAGTCAAGATACCTGTTATCATTGTCAAGAGAAAGGACATTGGTCTTCAGACTGCCATAAGAAGCAACAGAAGCAGGAGGAAGAAGAAGAAGATGTGCCCTCGGCCAAAGAAAGAACCCCGACACGTTCAGAAAGAGAAGAAAAGAAGACGAGAAAAAAGTGAGGAAGAAGAGGAGGAAAAAAACTGTGAAAAGTGAAGAAATTCAGAAAACAGAGTGAAAGAAAAAAGACACAGAAGAAGTCTATGAACTTTTTTAAAAGTGTTGTCTTGTGTTGTGAATTGGATTATAAAATGTACACCAGAATAGACCAAACAGAAAAACGTAAGTGTCTCCTGGTTTTTATTTTTTTAGAATAAGGGCCTACACTCACGCACTCACACACGTACATCATAGGTTAAAAAAGGGATTCGGAGTTTTAATTGATTGAGGCAAAATGAATACGATCTCTTTTCGAAAGAAGTTGTTGGGCCTGAAAAGGACCGTTGGGTGCTTATTCTTTTTTATAAATAAAAAAAAAAAATAAAAAAAAAAAAATCGGGAACGAGAAGCAATCATCTTTAACTGCCTTAAGCCTTTGCCAAGGCCAACTTCTGGGCCTGCATCTGTTGATGATTGGGTAGAAATCACTAGGGCTGGTATCTCAGGCATAGTAACCCTCTTCTTCTTCTCATTGTTGCTGTTCAAGGAGAAAAGCTTGTTCTGCCTCTTTCTGCTGTTGTAAAAATTTCTCCAATTCTTCTTTCTGTCTCTGTTTAAAATCCTCGATGTGAGGTAAAGAAGGAGAAGGTGCTGGTACCGGAACAAATTCTTGCGAAGAAGAGAGAAAATCCACTAAATCCCAATTAAAATCGACCTCTTCTGGAAGTAGCCCTGCGTTGACTTTGGTAACCGCTGCTATGCCATCGCTTCTCGTCTCCACGGCCGGTGCACCGCAATTCATTTTCTTCTTAATATCCGTCATGTTTAAATACAAAATGTCGCATCGATTAACTGCGCACAGACGCTAGCGCACATATATAGGGAATGTGACGTCACAGGTAGGTCTCTTCGGATTGGAAGACAGACTCCGCGAAGTGACTGAATTTTGCAACGCGTATTGGGATTGGTGAACAATCTCAGTTCGTTTCGATCCGGTCTTCCACTATAAATAAACGCGGTTCACTTCATTCACTTCACCTGTTTTCGTCACAAGATGTGGACAAACGTTGAATCCCCTACTTTCGTATCGTCGATGCTGTTCCGTACGGACTTACCCATGTATGTTAAATCAACATGGACCATCATCCTGATCACCTAGACGACTGTTTGGAAAGAATATGCTATGTGGAGATACAGGGCTGTCTGAAGCGAGTCCTCATCTACGGTCCAGAGGTTAGACAAAGTTTAAGAAATAGAAGAAGATCAGTGAGATGTCCTCTATGTTAATGAAATGGTGCTAACGTAAAAACCAACGGCCCTTTTCAGGGCCACTTCATATGCCTCGAAAAGATTTATTCTTCCTTGCCTAAATTTTTTTAGTCGATTGTACAATTAATGTATGATATATTGATGTTCATCAATCTACGGTTGTGTTGTATATGTCTATGTCTCTATATTGTATTTGTCTCTAACTAGGGTATCCGCTCGTATTCAGTTCAGCCACTTGCAACATTGTTACCAGTACCGTGACGTCACCCCACCTCCCATCCCACCCCTGTTCCATTCCTATTGTCGCTATAATAAATCTTGAGGCTATAGTACCGGGACCCTTTTTGAACATAGAAGTCTACGTGAGGTTATAAATCTTGAGACTATAGTGCCGGGACCTGTTTTTAACATACGGTCTACGTGAGGCTATGTTGCCCCCTATTACTACTGGTAAAAAAAAAAGAAGAAAAATCACTTTACATTACAGTACTCCGTGCACAAAGAAATATTGTTATTTCACTTTTCTTGAAGAGAGAGCGATAACAGATTTATTAGCTCTTTTGTTGTTGCTGATGATGTTGTTTTTATTGTTGTTCTTTGTACAATTGTTAATAAAGGGAAATTACTCTTGAAATTGGTTCCCAGCGTTGATATTTGGCAGTGGTTCTCGCTCTGGACATCCGGTTCTTGTTACGGATGTCCGTTGCAAGACACTGTTGCTTCCTGGTCTTGTTGCTGATGTGCACTGCAAAACGCTGTTGTCTGAGCAGAGATCTTTTTTCTTGTCCGCCAAAAACTTCAAGCAGACGCGAAGTATTCTTGCCTTTTCATCAAAGTAAGTCTTCAGACCTTATCAGTAAATACATAACATTAAAATTTAATAGGTTATTACAAAACGAAGAGTTGATGAACGACAGCTTAGTATGGTCAGCTTCCATCACTCCAAGAAGCCTTTTGAGTGTCGTCCATTCAGGATTTGTCTTTTACGTATAAACATCTCAAAATGAAAGCGATACAGAAAGCATTACCCTTCTGGCAGAAGAAGATCACAGGGTTAGGGCATCCTTATTCTGCCCGTCAACAACACTGTGATGAATTATGTCTGGTGTCAATTACGAATGATATCCGCATCTGTAGCTCAGTGAATTATCAGATTAGCGTTATTAAATGTATCGAAAACTAATTCGTTTCGCGCATGAAGTTTTTCACATCGTTCGAATTCACATGGAGCGTAACACATTTTATAAATGCTAAACTGGATTGTCTGTTGACATCAAATTTTTCGATGCTACCATGAACGTAAGAGTCGATATGTTTACTTAGAAGTGAGCAGCTTTCCTGCATAATGTGGTTGCCTCCAGTTGATTTCTTTGCAGCATCAAACATGGGGTCTTCCAGTACTGGTGACAAACATAGTGGATTATATATACACAGACCATATTTTTTTTCAGCATGTATTGAATGAGTGGCGTGTATTAAGGAGTGGACAGGCATGGGTGTCCCTAAACACAGTAATGTACAGTAATGGAGAGTGGTGGACAGTAATGGACTGTAATGGACAGCAATGGAGAGTAATGGACAGTAATGGGGACAAAAATACAGTATTGTGAAAGAAATTATAGTAATGTACATTAAATATTATAATTTTTATTGTACGGACTTAAAAACATAAATAACAAATGTGGTTGTTATATTGTTTTATTAGTGCTCATAATAAGCTTTAATTAAAATAATGCCCAAAAAATGGAACAACTCTCTCTATCTCTCTCTCTCTCTCTCTCTCTCTCTCTCTCTCTATATATATATATATATATATATATATATATATATATATATATATATATATATAATTGGGATAAAAAAGCAACACAAACGCCTATGGCTCCTTCATATGCTTCTATTCTCATGGGTAAATTAGAAAAAGATTTCCTTCAAAAAGAAAAGTTTAATCCACCTGTTTGGTTTAGATTTTTAGATGACATATTTATGATCTGGAACCATTCAACTGAAGAACTGGAAAAATTCATTGATCGCCTAAATCATTTTCATCCGATGATTAAATTTACTTATACTGCATCTAGTACACATGTTTCATTTTTAGATGTAAATGTAATTAAAAATATTGATAACACTATTTCTACAAATATTCATGTCAAGGAAACTAATATCCACCAATATGTGGAATATTCTTCATGTCATCCCATGTCATGTAAAAACAGTATACCATATAGCCAGGCTAAAAGATACCGGCGCATTATTTCAGATGATTGTCAATTACAAAATTAGTCAAATGATTTAAAAACATATATCCAAAACAGAAATTATCCTAAACATATTGATTCTGCGCTGAACAAAGCCCGTAATCTTACTCAGCATGAGGCTTTAAACACAGCAAATTATACAGTAGAGAAAAATATAGTTCCTTTCACAAAACAATATAATCCTTCATTGCCTAATATAGGCCTTATAATTAATTAATATTAGAGTCTCCTAAATTTATCAAATAAAAACAGCGTAAAATCACTTTGCAACAATAAACCAATTCTTGCTTATAGAAGACCCAAGAATTTGCAAGATTTTCTAATTAGAACGAAACAGACTGAAAATAAAAAAGACAATTCTCGTCATCTAAATGTAATAGACACCGGTGCTGTCAATATGCAAACATAAGAGAAAGTACTTCTTTCAGTAGCGCTAATACAAAAGAGGTATTTTCTCTGCATTATAACACTAACTGTGTATCAACTGATGTGATTTATTTGATAACCTGTAAAAAATGTAGTATGCAATATGTTGGACAAACACTTCAACAAGTTTCTAAGAGAATGAATAATCATCGCTTTCATATAAAAAATTATAGAGATCCTCTGTTTTCCTCTAATATTTCAACACATTTTAATACCAATAATCACTGTCTACTCGATTTTTCTTTCATGCCAATAGATATTGTGCATGGAGACATGAATAGACTCCTAAAAGAAACTTATTGGATTCATAAATTAGATACTTTGTATCCTAGTGGCCTTAATACCAATGCTCTATATAAAATTGTATAATTTTTTAAAATTGATAAATTGTATATCCTTTATAACAGTATAATTATATGTATGACTGTTTCTCTATATTTTATTTTATTTTATTTTTATTATTATTATTATATATATATATTCTAAACAAAGACTGTCCATCATTTTTATTTTGTTCTCGTCTGACTCCACTCAGCTCTCATCCTTTTTCTCTGGTGAGGTTTTTTCCCTCCTGAAGGTGTTTTTGGTAAAGTAAATTTACCATTTGTTGACCTTACTGTTAGCTTATTTGTACCCTTGTCTTTGAGAAACTTTCTAAATAATGCTTCTCGTTCAGTTTCTGTTTCTTGACTTCACACGTCAATAGAAACTCTGTGTTGCATATAATTGGATGCCATCTTGAAATTGCCTCTTCCAATCAATGATCTTTCAGCATCTTTATACTGGGAATTGACAGTCGATTGTAGTACGTCTATCAGATCGGATATATTTTTTGCTTCCAGTTGGTTCCAATCTTCATGATACTATCGGCAGACTCTGCATTATTATTTGTCCAGTGGGCATCCACATTTTTTACCCTGGCAGGAACGTTAACATGATCTTTTAGAATTGGTAACATTCGTTTTTCAAAGTATGGCTGCAAACCCGACGCTTTTTCCGAAATGACATCTGTTGTATGTTTTATTCTTGCTTCTAATACTACAGAATTATCGGCCTGTGAAATTTTTTCGTCACCAAAAAGGATGTTTACAATTGATTTTCTATCTTGCACGTTGATGCCGACCCTATTTTTTAAATACTCGGTGACATTATAAACATTTATAATTTTGTAGAATATCTGTTTCAAACATAGGTTTTCTACCACGAATTTCTTGAGAGGATATTTATTTAAAAATGAAAATGAAATTTAATAAATGTACCATTAAAAATTAAATAGTTCATGTCAACCAGATATCAGGGGCCCCGAGTGGCCGAGTGGTCTAAAGCACTGACCGTTACGGATCACTGCCATCTCACCTCTGTCTGCGTAAGTTCGAGTCCAGGCTCGGCTAACGTGGGTACGTGAGAAAGCCTGCCAGTAGCTTCTCGTGGGTCGGTGGTTCTTCCCAGGATTTTCCAGGGTTCTTCCTCCACCATTAATACTGGCCGCCATGTATAGCCTATCTTGTGCTGAAAAATGGCGTTAAACCCTATAACAACAACAACATCAACCAGATATCAAATATACTGGTAATTTTATCATTTTTAAACAGTAGATATATTGATTAAAACGAAACAATGCAACATGCACTCCGCAATAATAAATGCAAGACATATGCACACATATAACTATATTTAACTAAGTAAACACATAGACTAAAACCAAATTTCCGTAAGTCTCAGTAATTTTACAATTTCTTAAAATTACAGATCATTACAATAAAAAATATATTTGGTCTCCTGAAAAGTTGCAAGAAATTGAAATCGAGGTTATATAATTACAACTCTAATAATAGGACCATTATAAATTTTTGGGAGATACTTATCGAATAGCCTAGAAAAGAAACAATTAAATCCTTATAAAATAATGCATTACATTTTGAAGTCGTGTGATAACCATCAAGTAATCACATTTGCCTCCTAGCGAACGACACTGACGACAGAAGTATCCATCATCAGTGGAAGATCAGGTCTTAAAATCTTTGCTTGTTATCACTTCGCATATAGAGAGGAACCAAGAATCACATACCTGAATCAAAATGTATACAGAGTTTACATTTCTCATATGATGCAAACTGCCGGCAGTCACAAATTGAAATGGGTAAACTAGTAACATTTATATGTATGTAAAATAATAATAATAATAATAATAATTAAAATACCTTTATTTTATGATGATAATAAAATTAGTTCTAGGAAGGTGGTGGGTGTATCTAATTTAGGTATATCAAATTGTTTTAAATTTGACATAAACAGAAAAATGTAATTTGTGAAGTGGGCTCTTATAAGAATCGAGTATGTTGAAAATAATATACATAATCTAGATATACATAAAGAATAAATGAGAAGATAGATAACCTTTTCTTGTAATATTTCGTGCGGGTAATTTTGGGAGTTTAAATATAAGACTCTTTGAGAAAGATTATGATTTATTTAACGGCCTGATTGAAAATAACAATTCAACATTAGTTCTAAGGAGCATATTACCAACATCATTTAAAAAAAATAAACTTGGGTCATTACAGCATGGATGATTTGCAAAACAACAGACACAGCATAATACATTAATACAGTAAAATACCTAATATGCTTATTATGTATCATCTGACAATAAATTTGCTGAGATGTATGAATACCAGAGAGAGAGAGAGAGAGAGAGAGAGAGAGAGAGAGAGAGAACGTGTATAATTGGGGTAATGGAATTCATCACCCAAAATGTTATTATGACGCTCAGTACATTTTCTTCCTTTAAATTGATTTTACAATTACATTGACCATTTTCAAGATACATACCGGTATGCCATCTGCAACAAATAATATCGAATTATTATTTTTAAAAAATTTTGAAAAAAATGAACACTTAAATGGAGTCTCTTAAATGAAGACAGAAATAAAATGATAAACATATTAAGTTTCATAGCTATGCAACTCAATGTTATTATTTGCTAATGTAGATTAGTATATACCGTTCACAAGTGCCAACATATATATTTTGTCTTGTTATAGATATTTTATTCCCTCAGAAGATCACATGTGTGTAAACAGAGTAAAAGGATTGGACATAAGTTTTTCAACTTACAAGTTTTACTCCATTATAAACATAATTAATGAACGCGCAGGCATGAGGTCTTGAAAAGAGTCAAGAGAGTTGACATACATAGAATCAAATGAGAGGGATGAAATAATGATAAAGTCAGAGGGATAGTGATTCATGTGGTCTGGAATGTAAAACTTTAAATTACAATCATGATGGAACAAAAAAAAGTAAATTTGTTTCTGAATCTTTTTCTGTTAATAATGAATCTCTGCATATAAATCTTATGAAACTAGTTCTATTAATTTAGTCCATTCCTGTAATTTATCTTACATTACAGTATTTTCGTCTCCATTACTGTCCATTTCAACCCATTACTGTCCATTACTCTCCATTACTCTCCATTACGGTACATTACTGTGTTTAGTGAGACCGGACAGGCATGGGATTTGGAGATTCCCAAAGGGCAGTAGATAACAGGGAAAGATGGAGAGAATTGGTTGTAAAGTCAACTGTGGTGCCCCAACGACCTCTTGGGTTAAGGGATTGATGATGATGATGATTGAATGAATGGTGTTGCACTGTTTGTAAACATAAATTATGTTAAATCATTTATGCATAAAATGAATTTGGTACTTTTAATGACATTTTGAGATGCTCGCCTGAAAATTCAATGAGAAACAGATGCAGATATTATTCATGATGCTGTACAGAACTAGAGATCAGGTCATGACGCTGATCATTGCCGTGTTAAAACCAGATATTGATTACTTTTCATGCATGTACATTTTATGTAGGGCTAAGCAAATAACAATGATCTGTCAAATGTAATGATCATAAGAATTGTATCAATGTTTTAATCAACTTGATAACAGTTGAATGTAATTATGTCAGAGGTAAAGAGTGATACCAAAACAGAAATTTTTTTCAACATAGCCGTAAGACATGGTGCAATATATAGGAAGTGTTTTCATTCCTTTTCTTAAAATATATTAGTTTATTTTTGATAATATGTCTAAAACAATGACTTCTACCCATGTATATATATATATATATATATATATATATATATATATATATATATAGATATACAGTGTTTTATCTACAGATGGCTTCATGTAAGTCATTTGACTCATCAAGGCAAAAAACAGTGAGTCAAAATCCAAACCTATGAGTCTTATTCAGTCCGATGATCAGTTTTCAGTAGTTTCTAAAAATAATTATATTGTTTAAATACACAATGAAAATATTAGTTATATAATGTGACTAAAGCCAATAAGGCAGTAACCTTGCCAAAAGCATATGAACATTCTATATTTGTTAAAAATCTTGTTGATGGTTTCATGTCATCAGAAATAATCTGAGCATATATGACAAGGTGTTTATTGTTGGCTATGTCAGTGCTTTCATCTGCCATTGCTGTCACAAATGACGAATTTTGCAGATCATGTATAAGACTATCCTCAACAAGGTTTGATAGGCTCTCCAGTAACTCTGAACAGGTAGTAGCTGAGTCATACTGATTGGCCGAATTCTTCAGAATGCCAATGGCATCAATTTCTTCAGTTATGTATTAAATTAAGAAGAGATTTGTATGTTAACAAAAGGGATGTCTTGTACACTCAGCCAATGTACACACTTACGTAGCACTTTCACTGCTATGTCTTGTTTGGAAGAATGTTTTTGTAAACCTGCATTCAGATCTGCCTGGTGTTGTGGACCTTCAATTAGCAGTTTGTGTTCTGGCAACCCAACATGACTTGCCAAGTGTACTGTTTTTAAATTTATTGACTTTTGCACATTTGGTCATGGACGTTTTTTTTGCCTCTGTACATATATGGCAAAACATAAAGGCATCTTCACTGTCACATTCTTCACTCAACGTCTTTTTTAAAACCTAGCCAGCTGCGTTTTCAACCATTGCAGCACAAAATACGTTTCATCTTAAGAGTTACCGTTACATTATCTTTGGACGATGAAGGCTCCACTGGTTCAATAACAATACTATTATCATCGGTCAGTCATAAAAGCAGTCCGAAAGATAATTTCGTTTGTTTTTGAATCTATTTTAATTTTTTTGCCTTGGATGCCATTTTCAGTCGAACGCTGACAGTATCTTGGAACAACGCAAGGCATACAATTGAGCGAATGGAAAATTGTTGTTTTGTTGCATGACAAAGGTGCGCATAAAATAATAGTTTCTTGTGAGAATCACTTTTAAATCATGTGTTTTTCTCAGCCTCTTTCTTGGGTATGGTGATTATACAGTTCTAACATCCTGTTGCTACAAATGATGTGACAGTTACAGGTCACATAAGGTCAGCTCCAGGCTTCACACTCAGTTGAAACCCTGTGTATTATGATAACATTGGAATAAGAAACTGGTGTGGGCATTTTCCCTGTTTGGGAGAGTTGTAATCTCACCATTAAAGTAGTTGGACCAAACCTTAATTTTGTGTTAATCAGCAAAACATAATATTGGGGTGCGTCAATTTACGTACCGGCAACGAATTTTAGACCGAACCTTTGTTTTTTGTTAATCAGGAATACATAGCATTGGGGTGCGTCAGTGTAGGTACCGGCAACGATTTTTGTGAGTCAAATTGGAAACGTCTGCGTATTTGATGCATGATGCATAGGTAGATAAAACACTGATACATACATATATATATATATATATATATATATATATATATATATATATATATATATTGTTATGTATACTTAATTTAATTTGTTTGTTAGTTTTAAATTTTTTCATTCCATTACATGTTATTGTAATGTACATAGTTTACTGGACTTGATCTTATCCAAAATTGAGTTCAGTTTTGTTTGACCTGATTGACTTTTTTATTTTTAATTTCATTGACGTAAACAACTAATAATAGAAACATTGTATCTAGTTCTTGACCTTGTTCCAAAATCAGTGACAGTTTTGGTAAACAACTTTTTATTTTTATTTTTTTTCTATTTCTCAGAGTAAGAATCATTAAGTTGAGTCAAGGTCATACCTGGACTACGTGACAAGTAGCATATATCAATTGGTACAAACTTCTATTTATTCCAGAAGAATGAACGTTTGACCCTCATCTGGGAATCTGTTTTACGTCTTAATTAGTCATATAACTGTTGTTTTGATAAAGGTTTATTCAGTGGGGCTTAAAACACTTGATACATTAAGTTGTATTATGTTGTGACCAGTTTGGGTTGAATTTTTATTTTCTTCAAATTATTAAATTTAAGTGATTCTTTTCCCTGGAAATACAGAAGTGCTCTGACAAATTTCTTGGATGAAGACATTCATTGGAATTTATACTGAATTCAAAACTGGAATAATATTTTCTGTGATTAAACAGGAGACTGTTGACACAGGAGCACTTTGCTGACCACAACAGACATCATCACCTTCAATTTCAGATTTCATCGGAACTTGAACTCAGTTTCATTCAGGACTTTTTATTACTAGGACTTCTATTTTTTAATTCTTGGATTATTTTTGGATTTAATTCATAAAACTGTAAGTTCTTTCTTCTCACTTTGTATTCTAGGGAAATAAATTATTTGTTAAATTTTACAAGCTTGTTGTATTCACTCTTTTCTGTTACTTATTTCAAGAGCATAGACTTGTAACAGAAAATTGGGGGCTCATCTGGGATACAAATTTTGCTAAAATATTTCAGAAAACTTCGTTTCTGAAATTTAAATTCCCTAGTGTCTGAATTTTTTAAAACCCCAAGCATTATTTTTCATTTTAGAAATCTTCAGTGAAATCAACAAGCTTTTTTACAATGTCATCAAAAGTGGAGATCTTTCTTTCAAATCCTACCCAGTAACAGTTAGACTCCTTGAAAAAAGATGAATTGCTTCAGCTTGCCAGCTTGCTGAGGGAAAACCTTCTTTAATGAAGCAAGAAATAAAAAATATTTTGGTCCAATATTTGGCGGGAAAGAATCTTTTGGTTAAAAGTGCTTTAGTTTCAATCAGTAAGTCTGTATCAGACTCTGACATAAAAATAAAGGAATTAAAATTAAAATACAAGATGGAATTAGAGTTAAGAAAGCTTGAACTTCAGAAAGAAGAAAAACAAATGCTATTGGAGAAAGAGGAGAGAGAGAGAAACATGCAGCTGCAATTGGAGAAAGAGGAGAAACAAATGCAGTTACAGAAAGAAGAAAAGCAAATACTATTGGAGAAAGAGGAAAGAGAGAAACAAATGCAGTTTCAGAAAGAAGAGAAACAAATGCATTTAGATATGAAAGAGGGAGAGAAACAAATGCATTTGCAATTGGAGAAAGAGGAGATAGAGAGAGGCGCATGCAAAGAGAAAGAAAGAAAGGGAATATCAATTTAGATTAAGAGAATTAGAGCTGGCAAGTGAAAAGCACATTCCTGCTTCACATACAAATTTAAGTTTTGATGTTACTAAGAATATTAGGTTAGTGCCCCCCTTTTAGAGAAAAAGAAGTAGACAGATATTTTCCATATTTTGAACATATTGCTGAAAATTCAAAATGGCCAAGGGAGCACTGGACTCTATTATTACAGAGTGCACTTTTTGGCAAAGCGCGAGACATCTATGCATCCCTGTCAGTACAGCAAAGTGCCAACTATGATCTGGTTAAGGAATGCATCTTAAAGGGTTATGAGTTAGTCCCTGAGGCTTAGCAGCAAAAATTCAGGAACTATAAAAAGAAGCTGACAAACTCATGTCAAACTTGCAAGAGAAAAGAGCAGTTATTTGATAGGTGGTGCTTAGCCAAGAAAGTTGGTCAAGATTATGAAAGTCTCAGACAACTTGTATTACTTGAAGAGTTCAAGAATTGTGTCCATAGTGACATTAAGACTTATCTTGATGAGCATATGGTTGAAACCTTGGAAAATGCAGCTCATACAGCTGACGAGTATTCCTTAGCTCATAAAATTTCATTAGTAAGCAAGTCTTCCACTTAGCAGTCTTCTGATAAAAAAGTATTTCAGCCTAATACAAGCCCTTCTAAATCTCAATCTGGCACAACTTTTAGAAATCAAGTTTCTAAGAAGCTCTTTTTTCTTAATGTTTCACTTTGTACAGAAATAAGTTATTTGTTAAATTGTACAAGCTTGTTGTCTTGACTCTTTTCTGTTACTTATTTCAAGAGCATAGACTCGTTACTATATATATATATATATATATATATATATATATATATATATATATATATATATATGTGTGTGTGTGTGTGTGTGTGTGTGTTTTAAGTTGGCTAGATGGTGTGGACTCTAAATTTGTAGGTCCATTGTTTAGGCCTCACCATCACAAATGAGTCTTTGGCAAAGCACTTCCCAGTAGCTACATAAACGGTATGTAAAGAAAAAAATTCGCTAGTATGAGTAGAACACATATTTCATTGTACATCAGTAATAAGTACAATTTCTCAAGTTGAAGAATCAAGATAAATGTCTAGAGCAGATATTCACATTGAACAAGGTATCAGGAGAATTAAAGAGTTGAAGATTGTAGCAGGACTAACGCTGATAACATTTGTAAAAGGAAAGAATGTATGCAAAAAAGCTGCTGTGAGTGATTGGTGGAATTG
This sequence comes from Megalonaias nervosa, assembly GCA_016617855.1. NCBI lineage: Eukaryota > Metazoa > Mollusca > Bivalvia > Unionida > Unionidae > Megalonaias > Megalonaias nervosa. The sequence continues at coordinate 24,186 of JAECUM010019373.1, read as the reverse complement.
TTAACATGAACCAGCCTTTGTTGTAGAAGTTAAATTAAGCACAAGTATAATCATGTATTGATTTATCTTTTTATCAGTTTTGACAGTATAATGATTGAAGCATGTAAAGAATGAGGAATTATGTAAATAAAGTTCTTATTCATGTATATGCCTGTTGAAAATACGATGTCACAGCATATCTAAAAAATACAATTATTTCTTTAACTTGAAATGTTAATTTTCTTTCACAGTGTATATCTTTCTTACAAAAATGCTTGTATCATGTAGTGAATTTCTCAATTTTTCTTTTTATTTGTCAAAGATCATCGTACTTGGAATTGTAGAATCCATGACAACTTTTTGTAGTACATATTTTTGCTCTTTTCAGGCAAGGTTTTCACCTAATTGCTCATTTTAGTAGATATTTGAACTCAGTTTCTTGTTTTTTCTGTCCTACATGAAATCAACGTGTGGAATTTCATTTCCATTGCTAGTATGTTAAAGTTGAGTGAATTGATCTATAGACTGTTGCTGTATTCACCATTCGTATTGGGACACTTTATTTGTTGGGACACCTTAAATTCATTTTAAAGGAATTCTTTTGTGCACTATGTTCTGGGACACATTTTTTTTTCTTCAAGTCATTGGTAGTGGGACACCTTTAAATCATTTGAAAATTACATGACAGAAAATGCACTCAAATTTGCATTTTATTGTTTTTTTTAAATATTAAACTGTGTACTTGAGATAAAACTCATTAATCCACTGCAGCATCATCTCATCAACCCAACCCTTCTCCTGCACATGTATGATCCATCCTTTTCGGTGCATGAATATTTTTTAGCTTCTTCATGCCTCGAAAAATTATCATTGGAGGCAACACATCTCCTGAAGTGGAAACTGCAAAGACTAAAGTTAGATTTTTTTAAAATCTGTACCAGTTGTATGAATTCTCACACTTGTAACCCCTTCTTATCAACAGTTTCATCCATGTTAATGATCATATTATTGGCGAAATCATCATCTTCTCTTCTGGCCTGCACAAATTCATGGAATGATTTTATTTTCCCCTCCAAATCTTCTGGGAGATGTTGAGTCATTGATGTCCATGCATGAAGCACTAAATTGTGTCACTTTAAAGACTGTTCCATTGTTTCAGTTTTTTCACAAATCCCATGAATACTGGTAAAAAGGAACCAAAGTTGGCTTTTGAGGTCAGCTTGCTTTGTAATAAAATAATCTTTGTATTTGATATCCTGTCCATAGTTCAACCAGTGAGTTTATTGCTTGCTTCCAGCTGTGTTTATTCACCACCTGGCTTCTGTTTGCTTGCCATTTTTAATCATAATTGATACAAATGGGATTGAGGTTTCCAGGGTAAATAGTATGAACAGCAACAGCTTGCTTTAACAATACTTTTTATAACCCATGCTAGTGAAAAGATTGTGATTTGCACTCACAGTGAATTTACTTTTAAATAATGATTTTTATTTGTGAGATAATGTCATAGTTAACCTGAATATAATACAATCGTGGTGATTTTGCACCTTACACTGTATCATGCATGAATTGCAGGTGCCTTCAGCAATTGGTTCATATTCGTTCATATTTCCCCCCCCTCTCTCTCTCTCTCTCTCTCTCTCCCCAATTTACTTGAATCCAGTTTTCAGTCTGATATATTCAAGCCTTTGAGTACAACCAAACACAATTTGTTTCTCTATATTGATGCCAGTGATCAATGGGCCGTGTTATCTGGCATAAGCAATACACACTGCAGTATGGATACATACACTATATATATATAGAGTTTGTGGATATATTTTTTCTTTAATGCTAATGATGAAAAAAAAGTGGAATAATAACAATACAAGGTTAGTTTCTTTCATTTTTTTATCAAATAAGTGTTTTGTTTGTCTAGGACATGTGACCTAGATGAGAAGTTTCACCATAAGTTCTGGGACAGGAAAAAAATTATTTATTTTATCATGTCCCAATATACATGTATATGATAAATATGGTATGTTCTTGTTTGGTATCTAATGCGACAAATCCACTTAAAAGTTCACCATGTTCCAGGTCGACTAAATGTATTAACAGACTTCAAGTTCTGGAAGAATCAGATAACACAAATGGAATAGTTGCTTCATCCCTAGGTTTTCACCCATATATGTGCCATATGGGATTGATGCAAAACTTCCAACCCTTGTTTGACCAGTCCCGGATTTGAAGGCCTGGCCAGTTGATGCTGTTTCCATAGGTTAGAATGATTTGGATGCATATGCTTACCCTCCAAAACCTCTGATTCCAATGTTGATACAGAAAGAAAGAGAATCAGAGTGTTGCCTTACTTTGATTACTGCATTGAAGTGTGGAAAATCATGGATCAATGACCTCATCAGTCTAGCTGTGGAAGTCCCTTACAAGCCCATAAGAGCAACAGTTCTCTCCACAAGTCATGGAGAGAATCGCTTGGGTGAGATGGCTCTCCACTTGAAAGTTTCAGAGGAAAAATGGAGAATTTTCACCCATTGGTGTCATTGGAAACATATTGTGATGCTGAACACATCAGTTCTTCAGATAGCTAACTTATTACTTTGGCTTTTTAATGAGAAACAGCTCCATTCATGATAGAAAGCTACCATTTCATGATCACTGACATTTTGGAAACTAGTGGAAACTATCATAGGTGCTCATCTGGCTGAATAAGGCACCATTTGAACCTCTTGTGAGGTTCATTGGTTCACCCCTCATGTAAGACATGCTTCTTACTTGCACTAGCAACAGCAGGTAGAATCAGTAAGATACATGCTTTATTAGACCCCCCCCCCATAAATGTGCATTACTGGCCAGTTGACCGTCCCTGTTTTTTGTTGCTGACCCTAGCACTCTCCCCAACCCCCATGTAAAAATAAAATCCAAAAATTTATTTAAATTTATTTTCCCATCTAACTGAGGTTTGTTTAGCCCAGTACTTGAAGTGCTTAGTACTTTATATATACTAATCATTATAGTATATATAATGTTTTTTTTTAAAAAAACCTACCTACCTGCCCTAATTTTAAAAACAGTGCATAGTTTTAGGCCTTAGTTGACCAGAATTATTTGCAGTTCTGACAGGATGGGTCAGTGTAACTCAAAACGGATTCTACTTTTATTGCCAAAAGCAGGCTTCTACTCATGAGAAAATAGACATTTGTGGTGCAACCCATCTGCTGTGGATACTTCATCTCATGGTCATCTACCAGACCAAGTGATAGCTATGAAAAGATCCAAGCTGGTGCATTGAGGGAGATCCCTCTCTTTCAAATCTCTTAAGAAGGACAATGATGTCATTTTAGTGCTGGAATTCCAGTCCTGGAATAAATGGGGTATCCAGTCTGCATATCAGCAGGGTTCCCACGCTACCGGGAAATCGGGAAAAAGTCGGGAGAAATGATAATTTTTTTCCCGACTGTGAAAAGTCCTTGAATTTTGCAAATATTGATGAAAGTCGGGAAAAACCTGGGAATTTTCTGCCACCACTTGACGCTCAAAACGGTCATGTAATTGAGTCGTAACTAAACTGATCGTGAGTTAAATTTATCGAGTTCTAACCAGAATATTCGGAGGGTGCAGTATGGATCATTTGGGTGCTTGCAACACACATATATGCTGAACCAATCCAAACGCTTAGTGGATTAGAGTCATCTCGTAGACTTTTATTTTCAAAGTCAGCTCGATATCCATAGCTTTGCTTACAAGAAAGGTATGCAAACCAGTCTAGCATCATAAGAGGCCAACATGGGGGCGGCAAAGCGTAGCCGCTTACCGGATGGCCTAGCAAACTTTAAACGTTGTTAGATGCATGCATGAAATCGATATGAAAATTACTTATTTTCTCAGAAATTGTGAGTATTAAAATCGTTATGTCTTTAATTTGTTGAAAGACGAGATAAAACTACGGCATTGATTAAATGTGACCTACCACTCGCGATTCCATTGCTGGTCGCACGAGTAGACAAATCGAACAACCCACATTTTCAAATGTTGTAGAGAAAACATTTTAATAAATATTAAATGAAACTCGTATACTGGTTGCAATAAAAATACAAAAACGAAAGAACACAAACTTTTCCACATTTATAGGCCTGTATGCCGATAACAACTTCTGGAGTCTTGTTGTATCAAGTGACTACCACGTTGACGTGCTCTCTGCTTGATAAATCAGACTGGCCAGATTGCTGGTTTTTACAAAAAGTACCTGACTTTCATATAATATAATTGAATTTCTGTACAACAACATTAAAAAGGAGTTTGATGTTTGATATCACGTGACTATTGGACTTCAGATGTCGTCATTTGAGATTTGTGAAGTCATGTGACTATTAATGCAAATTGCGTGAACCGGGTCAGGTTTCATCTATGCCGTAGTTTCATTGAGTCTGTCTGCGGATTAAAGACATAACGATTATAATACTTGCCATTTCTGAGAAAATAAATAATTTTCCTATCGATTTCATGCAGGTATAAGTATATATAACAAGTTTAAATTTTCTAGGCCCTCTGGTAAGTGACTACCATATGTCACTAACGTACGGTGGCGGCAAATTCCAAATTTTCGATATGCAATTGCAATGACCCCACACCTCAACCAAAATGTCCAAATATGAAAAATGGGATGGGAATATTCGGAGGAAACCCGGATTAGAAAACAGACTGCTATTCGTTTTAAGCCAAATTTGTAGTCCAAATTGTTGAATCTCAGAGCTGAAATGAGAAATTGTCACCCCTTGTATTAAATATTAAAAACCGATATACCCCCTGTATCAATACATATTTGGGGACTGGTTAAACGAATTACAAGAAGACAAGTTGATATTACAAAAAATTCAGTCCTTGTTTATACAACAGTATATATTTTGAATGTCATTTGTCAAAATTTAAATCAACCCTTTCAAAAATGTTTTTTAAATGATGGATTTTTAACCAGATCATCTTAAGGAGATTAGGTTGTTCGAAAAATTTTGTTTGGGATTTTATTGGCACAGATAAATTCAGGGTTAAACTCTTTTTGCTACAAGACAAGATTCTAATTATTTGCATTTATTGGGGTTTTTTTTATACTGTAACAGGAAATGTTTACTTTCTATAAGACATACATACATACATATATATATATATATATATATATATATATATATATATATATATATATATATATATATTGCTACATAATTCGTTAGAATTAAAGGTTTGAAAGGAAACAAAACTGATTTATGTTTATTATGTTGTTCACAATTGGCAACATAATGCAGGTCAGCAAAATAAAGTTAGAATATTTATTCTGTACATTGAAATGACTTTACATGCCAATTTAAAGGAATATAATCAAACTTGTTTCATGTGATACATTTTCTGGTTTTGTACATGATCATCTTTTCTGACTTAGATTAATTTGGAGAGTCTTGAAAGAGAAACATCTTTAGATTTAGAAAATGCATGTTTCATAATCTAAAATGTTCTTTAATTCCATTCAGTAAAGGTCATATGTGAACCTTGAAAAAATTAATTTCATCCTGGAAAAACCCTGGAAATGACCTGGAAATTTATCTTCGGAAAAGCGTGGGAACCATGTATCAGGAATTAACCCCTGATTAAATGAACTTGCTACACATCTCGACTCATGAAATTAGTGCAGTCGCAACAAGCATTGTATTCGACGGCAGCTGCTCCCTAGCTGACATTATACAAGCTGTGGGATTGAGGACAGAGTTGATGTTCTCCTGATTTTACCTCCAAGATCCTTTATCCCAGAAAGCGCAGCTAGACCTGGTGGGGCCAGTTTCTGCTGCACAGCAGGTTACCTTCCTGGTTGGTTTGGCAGCTTTCTAAGGACTATGCTTACTGACTGGATTTGCAAGATGGAAAGTTTTCCCATACTGAAGCTGCACCCCAACATATGGAGTCTTTCTTCAATCAAGGTAATCTGTCTAAAAGCTGCCTCATATACCTCAGTGTTTTTGAGATAGCCTCTACCAGGTAAGGGATGTAACTCCCTCCATCTTTTACCTGTTCTCCTAAGGTATTATAATCGGTTAACATGTTCGAAGAAGAAACCAATTTATTTTAGTAAAATATGTTTCTTCAGTAATACTTAAACAGTCATAATACACATGCGCCCACCAAAGCTCCCCCAGTTACATCCATTTGAGACTGTGCACTCTGCCCCAGTAATAAATGAATATTTACTTGATTTGGCACCAATCCCTGTCAAGAGGAGATCACTCTGACTGCCACTTATGTGTGAAGGTAGCTTTTTTATTCTGGAAGGGCTGGATTTGTGAGATAGTAGCAGTAGTTCCTCTAAGGTAATATGATCAGTAAGTATTATTACAGAAACATACTTTACTAGAAAAAATTGGCTTCTCTTACACAATAATTGCACATTAAGGCAGCCACATATACCACAATGGCAAGACTAGATCATGAATATTCTTCGACAGAAAGGATTCATACAATATTCCTTCACTGTGTGGCAAACTCATGATCTGTTTAAAGAATTTGTCACAAAGATTTTGTGGTTTAGTTGAGTTCTTGTGTGTGTGTGTGTGTGTGTGTGTGTGTAGATGAATGGCCATCTGATTGATATACTTTATATGTATTTCATCATAGTAGCTTTATGGACTGATATACAATGGGTTATGGCGTGCATCTTCCCAAGCTAGCACAGGTTGACTTGCATTGTGTTTCTCTGGCAAGGCTTATTACTGCCATTGCATGATACTAAATAGTCTGTAATGTGCTGAAGTGTCTTTAAACAATTGTCTGTCATTTTCAAGCAATTTTGAAAGATTTTGCCAATTTCTTTTTTTTTAGCTGGTTACTGACAGCACATTTTGAAGATGGATCCCAGTGTGTTAGGATTAGCTCAGCGTACCCCAATGTCTAAGGTGGAGATTTGGATTGAGTGTCAGCATCTGGTCAACAAGGACACACTGTCCAAGTCAGATCCTTGTGCAGTCATGTACATCTATAAGGCTGGCCACTGGGATGAGGTACAGCTATTTTCCAATTATTGCTCACAATTTGATATAACTCTGCCATAGATTGGATGCATATAATTGAATAAGTTTATTCACTTTGAATCACTGACTGTCATAACTATTAAAATCAGAAATATTATTAGATAATTTTATTTAATTTTTGTGTGTTTGGGTAATGAATATCCAAAGAATTAAATCTACCTCAGGTGTTAGGTAAACTGTGTGTTCCAACAGAATTTTATCCCCATGAAATCTTTCATTTACTTATAAACCATAAATTGTATTCCTACAAATATTATTTGCATTCACAGCATCAAAAACGTTTTCTTAAATGGACCATATGTTTAAGGATTTTTCATGTTTTACCTTAAATTTTGTATCTTTAACAGAATTTTAACATCGTAACTTTTTAGATTTTATTATGTTGTAGTTCATGGTTACATTTATTTGGAAGGGTTTATCTTCCTACAGTTGTAGTGCATTTCTTCAGTTATTACACAGAGTATTACTTTTTAATTGGCATCATGTGACCATTATTGTGCTGATGTGTTGTTAAATATGAATAGATGCAGGCCTGTATACATAAATACATGGGATGATGATGTTGACAACAAAAACGTTAACTGCATTTGTGTTGGAGTGTTTAATCTAGCTATGAAGAAGACTATAATTAATACTGTATTGAGCAGCAAGTTGGAATACTCAGTGTTATTTAATGGGGGACAAATATAGATCACCTTAGACAGGATACTAAGGGACCAAATTATACAGATTATACTGTAATAGCAATAACTATCTTATATTTGCTAGGTGCTTGATATTATTACTTAGGTGCTTGACAGTCATGCTTTTCTTCCAGCATAACTTGCATATAAATGATTGGACAAAATAGGATACAAATATAAAGTTAATGTATGTTGGAAAAGAAAGTAATATTGCAGTTTTCTACTGATTTTCCCTTGCCACAAAGTTATTAACTGTTGCTCTGAGTTAATTTCCATGACAACTTCCATTTGTGACATCAGCTGAAGGATCATACTCAGGGACAGTGTTCCACCTTGAGCATTGGAATGTTGGTCTTCTGCCATTTTTTGTCCTTTGCATCCTGCATAATTTATCCCATGTGCCCACTTTTTATCAGGAAAAATTTCCTTTTATTTTTCTTTAGTGTACATCTTTCTCTTTAAAATGTTGTGTCCTCCAGATTTGGAGAATGAGAAACATTATGTCCACTGCCCTTGGCATCCTTGGTGAAACACTGTTGGTATGTGACAAATTTTATTTGTAGCTCAGTTTTGTAGATATATAAACTTCTATGAAAATGATTCCCTGATGCATCTTTATATTGTTGTATTCAGTGTCGCATGAAAATGTTTGATATAATTTGTGAATAATTTTAATAATTTTCTCTACTTTTCAGATTGGTAGAACAGAGAATGTCAAGAACTGTTTGGATCCTAAATTTGCCAAGAGTTTTGTGGTTGATTACTATTTTGAGGAAGTTCAGAAGGTCAAGGTTGCAGTATATGATGTGGATAATACAACGACGACTCTGTCTGATGATGATTTTCTGGGACAGATAGAGTGTACTCTTGGACAGGTGCAAGAACCTAGCAACAAGTCAACCACATGATTTTAATGTTATTTAAAGGTCATTTTAACTGGGGACTTTGCCATGACCCACTATTACTGTGCCATTAAATAGCATCAAAGTCATTTCACTTGTTATGATCCTTTTAGAATCAAATTTCCATGTAATTAATTCAATTCAAAAGTGCAAGTGTCCTTGGGCAAGGCACTTTACTCCAATTACCTCAGCACTAAATAGCTACTTTTGTTGCTGTGTCGTAAAGCTACAAACCAAACCAATTCAGTGTGTATAAATAACACTATTTGACAGATATCAAGTTAACAATCTGCCTTTTTACTAAAATGCAAACAAGTGAAATTGAGTGCCTTAAAAGGGAGAAAAAACTTTCTATAAATCTTAGATTTCAATGCAGTTTAAAAAAACAACACATCTAGTCCTTAAGAACTGCATAATATATTTTATTTAAATTTAATCATTTCTGTTCTACATTATATTTGATCTTAGTATTATAAATAAACATCCTGATATTAATTAATTGTATGTATAATTTTAGATACTGACCGCTGAATTGCAGAACTAGTTTATCCTTCAGTTGATTTCATTTCCAATCTATTATGTTCAAGACCTTTCACCTGAGAATTGCTAATCTAGGCAGACAGTCACCTTGCTCTTTTCATGATCTGTAGGAAACGCTTCTATTTTGGTCATTTCTGGCATTAATTTCAGAATTTGGGACTTGTAAGGCAGATCAAATGTTGTATTTTACAAATGTTTTTGAACTTTCTCAAGAATTTAACAGTTGTTTCTTACTGGAATGAACATTGCTGTTACCAATTCTTTGTTAAAAGAAGTACTCATTAAACCACTAAAGATCCATCTAAACACAGAATAATAAATGATGTGGGCTTTTCAGTTGTTTTTATATGAAAAGACATCATTATTTATTCCACTTTTACCATAATATGGAAGTACTGTTATTTCATAAAATATTTGCAAAGGTTTTCTAAACACTATTTGAAGTCCAATACTGTTTGATTGAGTTTTGTGAAGGACCCACATCCAGAGTGTGTTTTGGTGTTCTGTCCAGAGGTGACTGTCCTGGAAAAGAATTAGTGGTAGTGAAGAAGAAACAGTCTTGTTCACCCATGAATATAGTAAAGTAGTAGCATATATAGCTCTGCTTCTATGTGATCTTGCTTCATGTTCTTATGACGTCACAAACATCACAACTAATGGACCTTCCATTGACTAAGGTGCTACATTTTTCTGATAAGAGCTCCAGTCTAAGTTGTAGGAAACATCGGATGATTAGTATTCATGTATTCTGCCATTGCATCAGTGTATCCAGTCAGTCATCAGTCCCTGTTTTTTTAGTGTACCTCTTGTGACTAGTTTAGCTGTGATAGTCTCCATTCCTTTATATTATAAGCATGTTTTTTTTCTTCAGAGCTTTGTTACTGATCCTACTATTTTAATATTTAATGTTTACCTCTGTTATGATTGAAAAATTTGGTGCAGTGTTAGTCCATTAAATATTTGATTGAACTTGGAAGCTCCATCTGTGTCATAATAGGGATTTCTTATTGCTGTGTAGGATAAATCTAGTTCATTATGAACCCTATATTTTCCTCACTGATTTTCAAAGCCTGAATAGATACAGAGACTGTCTAATTTAGTCAGATTATAGACAATATATCTTTTGAAGAACAAGAACTGGGTAAGAAATGTGAAGTATTTAAATAACTTTTCAGCTTGTTGCGGGTAATCCATACAAGAAACCACTGACCAGGACAGATGGCAAGCTGTTTGAGAAGTCCATCATAATTGTAAGTGTTTACCTTTAATATGAAGCTTGTGGTTACTGAATTTAGAAAATTATTGCTTTGAATTTTATTTTCAGATAACACTGTTTAGTGAATACTCTTTTAGTATTGGATTTTCATGCCTATGTCAAGAAATAAACAAACATCATTTTTGAGCCTGCAATACTATCAATGATGTTTCTTGTTCAGGTTAATGAAATACAAAATTCTTACTAGATGTTGGAAAGTGATGAAAATTAACTTCCATATTCTGCTGTCCTGTAATGTAAATTTTCTGCATCCATACGGGAAAATATTAGTAATTTTACACAAACTTTTGTTTAAATGAGAACTCTGGAATACATTGAAAACTGCTTATTAAACTAATTTCTCAGACCTAATAAATTATTGAAACTAACTTATCTTGCTTATCACTTTCAGTATTCTGTATAACTTTTCAGTTCATCTGTAATTTTTCCATTTTATTTCATTGTTCTTTGATAAAACGTATTTTTCATAGGCATAAGTTACTTCATTCATGTCATACATTGTTCTTACCTGCTGTAAAAGCATATACTGTTTGGTGAGGTGTAGTAGAAGCTTTTCGGATCTTTTATTTCATTAAAATGTCATGTACATGCAGAAATAGAAAAAAAATTAAACCAATAGAACACACTTTACTGAAGTAAAGTCTTTCTCCATGAAACAAAAATTGTGCTGCTGATGGCTGACAAAATACATTTCTAATTTATGTTAAATTCCATGCAAACGTTTACTGTATAAAGTAGAAATCAAGGCAGATTTGAAATTAATTAGGTATTATTTATTTCTGTATGTTCCAAATTGTGCTGTTTTATTCTTTCGATGCTGTGAAAATAGTCTCAAATCTAGTTAATTCTGATTTTTAAGAACTGAGTTCATTTCATTAGAGTTTGAATATGACTAGCTTTGGCACTTTTTCAGATTCGGACACAAGAAATAAAGACAGGAGGAGAGGTTGCAAATTTCACCATTCGAGCAAAAAAATTGGAGAACAAGGTGCTACTGCCATTGTGGATAAGTAATAGGATGTAATTGAGGCAAGAGAACTTGCAGGGGTTATGTTTCCTGATTGTCCATATAGGTTTATGGATATTTTTCATGAATTTTCATACTGATTTCCAGCATTCCATATCATCAATTCGAAGTTATAGCCCCTTATTGCCTGTTTTCTTTCCCCCTCCAACCCCCTTTGATTTTCACAACATAACATTTATTAGGAATTTTGATTTCAGCCAATATATCATGCTCTTGAATGAGTTGGGTTTCCAGCATCCACATAAAAAATAGTTATGTCCCTTAATTGCCTACACTTTAACCTTCTTCATCACAAGTTCCTCTGTTTAAGACCCTGCCAATTAATTTGTAGTAAACAGGACCCTTGTGATGCACCCATCAATAATAGCTTTGGTTGGCTGAGTGCTGTAATAACAGAGTTCAAGCAATTGCTGTCTTCACCTCAGTGCGTTTTGTAGCTGTCAGTACTTGGGGCTGAGAATTGTTCTCACATCATGGATTTCATTGTCTCCATGGCCAATTTTGAGAAATATTCAGCAAAAGTTTGAGGAGAAATTTGGGTGGAGGTAGAGAGATTGATGTGATTTGTCATCAGCAGTAAAGTTCATCAATGAATTAACCATGTTTTACAAACTTTTCTTTACCAAAAAAGACCAAAATATCTTGTTTGTTTGATTAACCAATCAACAATAAACATGCATGAAAGTAAAGATTGTGCCAGTCAAATAATACTTTTCAGACACTTGCACTGTTTGAGATGATGGCTGAAAAATATCGAAGAAAATCATCCGAGGAAAATGGGTATTTTGTTTTTTAAATGAGTTAATAAAAGTTAAGGATATAGATAAGGATGTAAAGAATAAATTCTCATTCAGATGCTAGAGCATAGTTTTGAGCTGAAGACGAGTGAAGATTACAGTTAAACTCGATCGCATTTTTGTAAAATATGATTTTACCTTGCAGGCTTTGGTTGGTTTCTGCATAAAGCAATTAATTACATTAGCCGTGATTCAGTTGCACTTGAAGATCATGCCCAATCGACCAAACATGTGACTTTTTTGTAGCTGAAGTGCTCTAACTAATTATCAGCAATGCTTTAGGTCCCAGACTTCAGTTTATTAAGTATATATCCTAACTTTTCTGATTAATAGAGTTTACATATGTTTAAGTGGTCTTGAACATGATACAGCTAACTTAATACTTTTGTCAATAATGTCAAAGCTAACAATCGTGGTCTGACAGAGAAAGAAAACTATTAAATTTTTATGTTATGTTTTTATTTGCTCTTTTCCTTACTATCTTGTTCACTGTCATAAGTTCTGTAATGCCAGATTTTAGCAGTTCATTAGGAATGTTCACTTTACACCATTAATTATTTCACCATATTGGTTAAACTTCATTTTTGGATGCTGAAAAAATTTGGTTCACTTGAGCTAATGGATGGTTGTATTAAAATTGCTAGCCTGAGTAATTTCAGAATGACCACCAGTTCTCCAGAAAGAAAAAAGCAACACTATTGAAGTATTGTATTTATTGTTAAACTAATAACCATCTGTAATGAGGAATACCAAGTCAGTTTAATCATATTTTGAACTAAAGCATAATTACTGTTGGGTACCAGGGATGATGGTATTGATACAGTTATAGAAAGACCAATTAGAGTGGTCTTAGCTGTACTGGGAACCTGCTAGACTGGCAGCCACAACATTTTGTTGCTAGGTTTTATAGCAGATTTATTCCTTCAGAGAGTTAATACTTGATATGTGTTGTCATACAAAATTATTTTAATGAGTGGCAAAGCCACCAATGAAAATTTCAGAGAACTCTTAATATTATTTATTTTTAGCAAGTATTTCAGTTATTAACATTGGGCAAAGAAAGACTTTATTTGCGAGTGATTAAGTTAAAATTAACACTTGGATAAATATCTATCTAACCAGGATCATTTAATCCTTGTACATGTAATTCCTATTTTCTTCCTTTCTGTTGTCAAATCAGCATATGTTGTCAGCAAAGCATTTGATTTTAGATATCTTGTCATTTTCTCTCATTAGCCTTTTCACACTGTGCCAGAATACCTAGCCCCATTTTGGCTAGCCAAGGGTCATTGACTCTTGTTTTATATATATTGTAGAGCATCACAGCAGTTCATAGCAGAGATCTAAGAAACTGTCACTTGGTATGGGTTTCTTTTTTACCAGGTTATTACTTTTTTTTTCAATAGTAAGTGTGCCCACATGTACTGTTTTAGCATTCATTGTTCTTGCTTTCTATGCATTACAATCTTTCAAAAAAAGAATCATGTCCAGTTTAGTGAGATCCCCTTCACTCACTTTGCCCTTTAATAACAGCTGGTGAAACATTTTTTGGATCTCAGATGCAGTAATTTATAAATATAGGGTGTTCATAAAGTCTTTTGTTTGGTTACTGAGTATTCAGTTATAGGAAGGACTGTGCATTTTAGTGAGATCATATGACTTTGCCCTTTAATAACAGTGTAATGTTTTCTGAGGTTGCAAATTTGGATCTGAAGTTACTGGAAGATATGACTAACAACCAGAGCCATCACATTGCAGATCCAAAAGAAGAAGGTGACTATAACTTATGTGGATTGGAATCTGCTTCCCTGCCAGTTTGGTGCTAATTGTTTTTCCTGTAAGCACAGGCTATTGCTAATTGTATATATTGACATAATAGGAGATATTCCAAACTTGTTCCCCATGTATGACTTGTGTACTTTTGTAGATCATTTAATAGCCACTTTTTCATGAAGCTTATATATTTATTTGTATCTATTTGGATTGAGTTTTGATGCAATTCTTCAGCTGGTGTATCACACAGCGAATAAGCCACAGATCTGATTGGTGGTTACTGTTTTGCCCTGGAGTTGAACAAGCGATAACCACCAATCAGAACTGAATGCAGTATATATTTCACAGTGTGACACACCAGAAATGTAGCCATTAGATTCAATCCAAGTAGACAAGATATGAAGCAGTAGAGAAGGTTTGCGTAAAAGTGGTTATTAAATGATTAGAAAAGTATTTAAATCATACATGAAGAATAAGTCTGCAATGTCTCCTTTACATTGATATATGTTATCAGTGGCTGTATATGCTGATAGGATGAAATAATTAGAATGGAATTGGCAGGGATTGGTTGTGCGCTGCCTTCAAACTATGCAAGTTAGTCACCTTGTGTTCATGAATAGAAGTCAAGTGAGTGTTGTCAATAGTTTGCTGTTTTTTGAAGCCTGCAACAGCTGTCTCAGATGAATTCTCAACATAAAGAATAAAAATGCAAACAATTTCATCACTTCATACCTAATATACTGTTGTCTGTGATTGTTATTAGTGCAGATTTGAAGAAATTCAGTATGATCTAGTTCTCAACCCTGTTTCTTGCAGTTTTTTACTGTGGAAATTTATATTTCATTGGATGATCATGGTTACTTTATTACATCCAGTAACTGAAGATTCATTTCTTTCATACAATTTAAGTAAACTGAAGTTCAGTTATTCTATCTGCAATATTGTTTCAGGACTTTCTGGGTAAAAGTGACCCTTACCTGGAGATCTCAAGACATCTCCCTGATGGAAGTGTGCAGGTGGTCCATAGAACAGAGGTAATATTTCAGTAGTGTAGTGTGCAGTTTTATACTCAATTGATTACATAAAATTACTAAACTCAGTGACCAGAATATATGGGAAAAGTTTGAACCCAAAGGTAAAGTTCTCACAGTATGATGAAAGTCAGATCCTAACCTACATGGATAGAAGCTACAATATTTTGTCAGCTACTAAATTTTTGGGTTGCTAGCTATCAAACAATTTTTTAGTGATCCAGTTTTGTGACCCTGTCACTCTTAATCTACCTAAATTCTTTTAAAATGTTTATTCACCGCTTTTCAATATTATGGGTGTGATTCTGTGTGAACTACAGTGAAAATAAATAGCTTGAGGAAAATTGTGGGTTTACAGTATGTTGTCTTATATGAACAAAGACTTGAAAATCATCTGTTGCAAGAAAGTAGTGTGTTCTCCATGTTATATGACTATGTTGTTTTCTTTGGGTTTTTGTGGGTTTAACACCATTTTTCAGCACAAGATAGGCTGTAAATGGTGGCCAGTATAACTGGTGGAGGAAGAACCTGTGAAACCACCAGTAAGAACCACTAACCCATGGGAAGCAGCTGGCAAGCTTTCTCACATAACTACATTGGACAAGCCAGAGACTCAAACCCACGTGGACAGAGGCGAGATGGCAGTGATAGGTAAAGGCGAGTGCTCTAGACCACTCGGCAACCTGGGGCCCCTAAATGACTAGTCACAAAGCATTAGACTTCTAGTGCTTGATTGGGAAAGTCGACACAAGTCTGTGACAGTTAGTGAAATTGTATGCATCTTAATCTCGCTGTCATTCACAGATCCCATGACAAGTAGTCGCAGGCAAAAGTTTCTCCATGAAATACATTACCTGATCATATTCCATTAGGAATAACTTTCTTTGCTACCATGGAATCCACCCCTCCTGGAAAGAGGGAAAAAACATCTTTTTAGATATTATATAGACCAGGGGTCACAAACACGTGGCCCATGGGCCGCATGCGGCCCGCCAGGCCGTATCCTGTGGCCCGCTAAATGATTGGCGTCACAAGGTGTCATGAGAGAAAACTAAGGTGGTGCGGCCCTTGGGCCATAGAAAATGCCCTCATGCTGCCCTCAGGGTGGTTTGAGTTTGAGACCCCTGATATAGACAAAGGGAAGCAGCACTTACAGGTTAACTCACCAGGCTACCTGTAAAGTGACTACCATTACCAATATGATTCTTCATTGAAGCTCTTCATTGATTGATTCCATATACCCACAGGAAGTTCAGTATTATTCCATGTAGCACCACTGCCTGCTAAAAAACACAGACAAGTTTTTTGCTCCAAGACCACCAAATGATTGTGATTGGACTTCAAGATGGCCACTATCGCTTTACTGGCTTGATGCAGCTGTTCTGGATTTTTGTGCCGTGTTTCATGATATATGTGCTTGTTGTCGGTCTTCGTCTACGTTATTGTGTCCATCATGTATTGGCTGTTCTGTTATGATGTGTTTCTTCATCTTCTTGTTTTGGAAATGAGAACAGTTAGACTTTTTCACAGCTATCTTGCTCCACTGCTACAACTTCCTTTGTTGTGAACAAACCACCATCACATGATACTTGCCAGTCTGCCCGTTTATGCTATCATGGACCCTCATTAATTGCTTTAAATGACCACTCCTTGGCTCTCCACACTACATTATGCACTAAACGGCCTGGGGCTACATTCCTCATTACTTAAATGTAAACTGAAGTGAAAAAAAGAAATGTTGTTTCAAAGCTGTCCAGCATAGAACAGGAAAAAGAATTCTAGTTATCTCCCTTTCACCCTTTCTGGTACAACAGTATAAAAACTTGGCTGTTAAATTAGATAATCTAACTCAAATCCCTATTAAATCGTCAACCTCTCTGTCAACTATCCAAGAGATAGCACTGCATATCGCATTATTCAATACCCAGTCAGTAGAATCACCGGAAAAGCACACAGAAATAGTTAATTTTATCAACGATCGGAATATTGTTGTCTTTTTCCTGACAGAAGCATGGCTAAAAACATCAGACGATGAGTCCAAGTGCGCGGATCCAACACCCACCAGTTACTCCATCAAGTCGTTCCTCCGCCACTTTTGCAGTGGTGGAATTGCTCTCATCGCAAAGAACTCGATGATCAACCGTCCTAACCACACTACAACCTTCGATTTCAACCACACATCATTTGAACTAGTCCAAACCACATTCACACTGGAATAAAAGTCAGTCCATTTTTTTCTGCCTCTACCACCCTCCTCCTAGCTGAAGAAACAAACTGACTGATTCTCTCTTTTTGGAGCAGTTTCTGAATCTCCTGGAGTATGGAAATTCAGTAGGTGGCAACCTGATTATTCTTGGAGATTTCAACTTTCACTTTGACTGTACTGGAAACCCATACACATCAAAACTCCTAGATTCCATTCATGTTTTCAACCTCAAACAGTCAGTTAACCAACCCAGCCATAAAGATGGTAACACTTTAGACTGGATTCTTCATAGACCTGATGATAATATTCTACAGTCCTCCCTGGTGTCCCATGAACTTGCATCAGATCACCTCTGCATTATAAACCATCTTGATATATCAGTCCCTAACCCTCCACCTTTATTTGCTACTTAGAGAAACCTCCATATGATAAATAGAACCCAACTAATGCATGACATCCAAGCAAACCTAACAACTTGGTTACCTCCTACAGCAGAACAACTTGATAACTGCCTGTGTTCATTGCTTGAAAAACATGCCCCAGCAACCAAGTGCAGGGTATCAATTAAAAAGTGTTCTCCATGGTATAGCAGTGTTAGGGACCAGCTTTGAAGTGCTAAAAGAGACTGCTGTAAAGCTTAGAGGCTTTGGATTTCCACCAGACTCGCTATTCATATGCAAATCTATGAAGCAGCTAAGAAGAATGTCACAAACATAGTCCATGCATTGAAATCAGCCCACTACAGTACTAAGATCATGGTGAGTTCCAGCTGTAAAGAGCTCTTCGAGATTACTAACAAGCTAATATCAAGGAACAAATGTACACCACTTCCAACTACCTTCTCTCCAGTCGACCTTGCAGACCTGTTTGCAGATTTCTTCCTTGACAAAGTACAAACCATTAGAGATAAGCTTGACAACACAATTTCAGTTGACTCATCGTCACCATACAGTTGCGATACAGAATTCAGCAGCAACCGTTAGCAGCATTTGAACCCATCTCGATGGATTTAGTACGTACAATCATGATGAAGAGTGCACCAAAGTCATGTGAACTTGATCCGCTTCCAACATCACTGCTGCTTGAGTGCTTAGATCCATTATTGCCTTCACTAACTGATGTTATTAACACCTGTCTCTCATCCCGGAGAATTCCCATCATTATTCAAAACTGCCATTGTAAAACCTCTGCTGAAGAAACCAACACCTGACCATAACAATTTAAAGAAATATTGCCCAGTTTCTAATCTCCCATTCACTTTGAAAAACTTAGAAAAAGTTGTTTTATCCCAACTTGTATCTCATCTGAATTCAAACAGTCTTTTTAGCAATGTACAGTCTGCATATCGCCCTTGCCACAGTACTGAAACTACTCTTCTGAAAGTACACCACTCCCTTGATAACTTGTGCCCTGATAACTCGTGAACCCGCTTATAATGCAGGGTCAGGTGTGGATCCCATTTTTTTAAACCAGAAAATAACCCCTCTCAATTGATCCCTATTTATTGAACTTGACGAAAATCGCAATTGAAATTGCTGACTGAAACGCTGATATATCGCTCGTTTTATGGTAAAAAATGATAGAGAGGACCTGGAAATTTTAATCAACATTTTGAAATCATCAGCTTTTCATAAGAAGTCATATAATTGCTTACATTTTCTTTCCAAACGACATTCTTAATACATCGTAATTAAAGATATTCAAGGAAATTTCAATCAATGAAAATGTCACGCCTGGTTTAGGCAGTACATAAATAATTAAATATTAAAGAAATTTTATTAAGTGTAATTTGTGTTTTAATTCTATCGTTTAGTTCCTCTTAAGTGTAATCATCATAAATGCAATGTGTATTTAAATGTAAAATGTGTCGGCTATGTCCACAGGCATTTCTCTGACAACCCAACTAAGTCCCGACTGTGTTTTGATAACTGACTAACTACTTGCGGAAGTATTGATTGTATTGTTGCACTGAATTAAAAGCTGGCCTCCTTTGTATTATCACATCAGTTATGTCTTTTAAATCTAATAAAGGAGGTTGAATAAAAGAAAAGTTAAAAGGCATGCAAATCCATCCTACTTAAAATCTAGCAGCTACGGTTGTATGTTGGGTGAACTCACTTCAGTTGATCTGTTATGTATATGTAATTTAATTATTTTTTTGTTAATTTTAATTTTTTTTTTTCCATTACATGTTATTGTAATGATAACTTTGTCTACTGGATTTGACATTTTTTTTTATAGAAATTCAGTTCAGTTCTGTTGAAGTTTGGCATGTAAACAGTTTCTGTGTTGTTCTAGAAGTGTGATCACGTGACCCTCATACAGGAATCTGTTTTGCATCTCAACTTAGTGTATAACTGTTTTCTTAATTAGAATTTGTTCAGTTGGGCTTTAAATCTTTGACACTTAAAGGTGTTTTGTTGTGACCAATTTGAGTTGAATTTTTATTTTATTCAATTTAAAGTGATTATTTTCCTGGAATACATGTGCTCCTAAATTGATTCTTGGACAAAGACATTTATTGACAATTATTCGGAATTCCAAACTGGAATATTATTGTTTGTGATTCAACAAAGGAACTGTTGCCACAACAACACTTTGAAGATTGCCACAGACATCATCGCCTCCATTTTGAATTTCATCGGGACTCGAACTCAGATTCATTTAGGACTTTTTAATAATAAGACTTCTATTTTTTAATTTTTGGATTAGTTTTGGATTTGATTCGTAAAACCATAAGTTCTTTTTCTCATTTTTACCTTGGTTTTCAAGGGAAATAAATTATTTGTTAAATTTTACAAAGCTTGTTGTCTTCACTATTGTTACTTTTTGTACAAGCCTAGACCTGTAACAGATCAATCAGACACTGTTATAAATGTTATTGTGTATGTAACATAAACTACCTTAATTTAACCCACTCATTCATAATTGTGATTAAAGATAGCAAGGCAACCAAGCGAAATGAATACTTCGCAGAATAAAGAGCTTGGGGACCATTGTGGGCAAGCGAGTTTCAGAGAATTCCTGAGCTGGCACTTAGAGATATCATCAGGGATGATAGGAAGTTTCAGTATCACTTCGAATGAAATCATGACATCAATATTGTACTAACTGAACATTACAAAATTTTAGTTTCAACATAGACGATTGTCTCACGAAATAAATGTCGATACTTTTTTAAAAAAAGGAATCTTGTTTGGTGGTGTATCAACAGTTAATCTAGTTCCCAGTTACTCTGACTCCTGACTTGGCAGTATACTATAAAACACCACCCTGTGAACCAGACTAATCAAGAAAACAAAAAGCAGTGACATAATACACAACTGTTTTCGCATACACGAGATGATTGTTGAAACCAGTTGGAACAATCTTTCACATGTCGGACATTTTAAAATAAATGTTATTTAGACAGAATAAAGAACAACTTCATTAGAAAAAGCACGTAATTAACAATTATTATCAACATGATTGTAAAACGAGGATTCAGTCATTAAACAGCCCAGTTCCCTACCCACCCCCCACCCCCAGCGAGGTTTTCTCGAAGTATAGCCTAAGCGGATGTTTTAAATTTTTCAAGGTCCCTCTGTAACTTGCACCCTCGCTTATAGTGTCGTCTATGTTTGTGGACCCCGTTGTGCATGAGTTAGAAGTGTAGTTAATGATCTTCTCTCTGCTTTGGATAGCGGAAAGA
Organism: Megalonaias nervosa; assembly: GCA_016617855.1. NCBI lineage: Eukaryota > Metazoa > Mollusca > Bivalvia > Unionida > Unionidae > Megalonaias > Megalonaias nervosa. The sequence continues at coordinate 3,217 of JAECUM010019373.1, read as the reverse complement.
TTACAGTCCACACCCTCCTTGACTTGTCTGCAGCATTAGATACAATAGGCCATGATATATTACTTCACCGTCTCCAGCATGTATTTGGCATTCACAAGACATCTTTACAGGGGTTCAAGTCCTAATTGGTCAACAGGACACAAATTGTGTCCGCAAATGGAATACACTCCAGCCCAGTTGATCTATGTTGCGGTGTTCCACAGGGGTCTGTTCTTGGACCTGTTCTCTTCATTGTATACACTCAGCTGCTCTCAAGTGTCATAGATCATCAACCAGTGTCTCACCAATTGTACACTGATGACATCCAAATATACAAATCTAGCTACCCAACTGAAGCTGATGCTACCATCCAAGGTGTAGAGAGGTGCATTTCCGATGTGAAATCATGGATGACATGTAACAAGCTGCAGGTGAACGATGATAAAACTGAAGCCATTCTGATTACAACACAAAGACTTTCTCATTCACATCCTTTACCTCAAAAAATAAATATCAGCAACACCAACATTAAATTCACACAGTCAGTATGAAACCTAGGTGTTACTCTCGACAGTACTCTCTCATTGCACTGACATGTCATGAACATATGCAAGGCTGCATATCTTGAGCTGAGACGCATCAGCTCCATCTGCAATTATCTTTCAGTTGATGCCACTAAAATACTTGTGTGTTCCTTAGTACTTTCAAGACTGGACTATTGTAACTCAATTCTGTCTGGTTCGTCTCAATATCTACTAGAGAAACTTCAAAAAGTTCAAAACACAGCGGCTTGGATCATCTTAGAGTACCACGATCAGAGCACACCTCCCCCCTGCTCTGTACCCTACACTGGCTATCCATTTGATCCAGAATCAAACACAAAATTTGTTCTCTGTGCTATGTTTCACTAACGCTCTCCAGTCCAACATACCTATCTGACCTCACCCATGTGACAATCATATTCTCATTATTCCCACTATGAAAATAAAGTCATATGGACAACATTCTTTTGCATACCAGCACCCAGCAACGTGGAATGAATTGCCCACTGAACTTAGACACAAAGACACAGTTATCTCATTCAAGAGCGCTCTTAAAACTCACCTGTTTTGACTGCAAGAACAGACTTAAAGACCTAATAATGTTTCTTTGCATTAAATATTTTCAGCATGTTTTCTGTTCTCTAATTTCATGGTGTTTGTTTTTTGTAATATCATTGTATATGTTTGCCTAATGTTGTGAAGCGCTTAGAGCTTTTAAAGATTAGGCACTATACAATGTCCTCATTATTATTATTATTATTATTATTATTATTATTATTATTATCTTAGGCCAACTGTAATAAACTCACAATGATACCAATGCAATCTGAAGTGTGCAGGATTCCCCTATGGTGATCAGTGGAGAGAAAGTCACATCAGATTCTGGTTTCATTGATGAGATTATGATCATCAGGGTAACACTCAGCAGTTTTATTTGCAATGACATGCTACATCATAGAATTTACTTCACATAAAACAGGAAGTGTTTCAGAATTCATGATCAGTGTATGTGCATTCATCATATACATCATTGATGTCTTCAGTGAGTTTATGCATCAACACATGAAATGTCCTCAGTGACAAATCAGTGTGATCTCGTTAATAATTTCTTGTGCATTGTTACCAGCTCAAACTGACTCCAGCAAGTGTTTCCAAAAGATTTACAAGGTTATTAGGGTCACAGTGTGAGTGATGTACATTATGCTTTTTGTGTGGGTATTACAGCTCTTTTTTATTTCTTGGGCTAGTACGGTTTTTGTGCGGGTGCTTATTTATCTTTCGTGGGTATGGGTGTGTATGTACAGGTTCTGGTGGGGTTGCTGATTCTGTCTGTGTATCCTCATCTTGGGGTTTAGTTGTGGTTCAGGTTCTTGTGATGATCCAGATTCTGTTGATCCATAGATATAATCACATGGAAATGTGGGATAGAGGGACCATGACTGCATTCCATAGAACCACTCAGAAACAACTTTGTTCAGTATTGGTAAGCACCAGGGGAGTTAGAAGGCAGCAGCGTCACACTACTGACCTGGTGTAGTCCATTGATGTATTTACAATTTCAGACTGATTTGATTTTCCAGGACAGCCAAAAGGTTATCATTTGGCACCTGTGGTCCAACCATGGGAGGCTTGTCCATGGAGTGGCAAAGCTCCCTAGTAGAGCGTTTGTTAGAGAGGATTTGCAAGTCATTCATGGAAATACAAAACTGCCATCAAGATCTGTTTTGATGCTCTAGTGCATCATATCAGTTGTAAGTTGATTGACATATGTGTAAGTGGTAATTCCATTGGGAAATATCCATTGTTTGGTATCAAGGGTTGACAAACTCACCATGTTGCATCAGTATACACCCATGCAATGTTTCCACAGCCGAATCATATTTGCTGTGTGAATTCATGTCGCTCATGCAGACATTCCACATAAATCTCATGTTTGAGATCCTTTTGTACAATCACACATGGAAGTCCTTTTGCCTTTTTGATGTTTTTGCTGGTACCTACATATCCACTGATGGAAATGGAAGTTCATAACACAGTTGAGTGCATTTTTGGGTGCTGTCCCACATATTCCTCAGTTGGTTACCCAAGCATTTGCCTTTGAATTTTCCTATAATTTTTTTTTCTCTACTGGTCATACACCAAAAGAGAGTGTGTGATGGCCTGTTGTCAATTTAAATACATGACCAACTGCCCCTTTTTCAGTGCAATCAGCACTTTGTGTCAACCTTTTGGTGTAGTGGAGGAAAATGGCTCATGATAAAATGTATGTGAGATTGGACCCAATTATCCATGGCTATGAGAAAACTTGACTTCTTTAATTTGGCAATTTCAGGACCATTTATGTGACAAAAATATCTTTGTATCAGGAAACTTGAGCATGTTTTTTCTGTGATTTTATTTTAAAAAGATTGGTGAAATCTGAGCTTTAATACTGTGCCATTGTTAGTGTTTAATTAGTATTATGACTATGGTCCTACAGTAAGTAACTATGTCTGACATGGAAGGATAGAAATTTGCAAATGGTCTGTCATGATAGACTACTTGGTGGGTTTTTTTAGACAATAACCTATCATGGACTGAACATATCAAACATATCAGAAAAAAGTCAATTCAAGTTTATGGCTTCTCAGTAGGATAAGACACTTTCTCCCTGAAAGGCACAGAAAACTATTTTATAACAGTTACATACAACCCTA
>JAECUM010019372.1:0-18402 GCA_016617855.1 Megalonaias nervosa | reverse complement strand
AGCTGGTGTTGATTTTCCTATAGGTTTCGTAGATTTTATGTTAATAACTGAACCAAGTCCATTTGCAGCATATAAGTTGTACTTTGGGTGAACATGATAAGTTTCTTGCTCTTCCGCTGTCATTCTAATATATCTCAAAATTTCTGTCATTATACTATAGGGATTTTATATCTCTAATTGATTTTTTACGTAATTTTTAATTAAATATAAAAATACTATATATAATGTTAAAATTGCGCGATATTGCTTAAAAGAGCATTATCAAAGCAGAAAAAAATTGCTAGTGCATTCTCAGGTTACGACAGCAGTCACAAATTTGATAATCAAAATGTTTTAGCAAATTTTAACTCTACAAATTTATATCAACTTTTGCAACCAGTTATAGCTCAAAAACTTGCAGGTCACAAAAGTATCAAACTAATAGTTCAGTATCATACGATTTTATCAAAGTTACATGCAATCGAAAAAGATATATTTGATATAATTTTTGAAAATACAAATTTCGACAGCGAAATTTCAGAACCATATCTTACAATTAAATCACGAAAAATATTAACTGGATCAAATATTGTCACAGTCGCCGATGAAATACACCAAGAATAAATAAAAAAATTGGAGGAATTTACTTCATCTGGGTCAGGTTAGAAATTTGAAATGATAAAGGAAGTTTTAATTCATACAGCAAAATATAACATACTTCGAGGTAGTTCTTACGTTGATCTCCCTCAAAAAATTAAAAACATAAAATGATGTATAAATGTCAAAAACAACGACGATCAATGTTTTCGTTGGTCAATTTTGTCGGAGAGACATCCACGGAGTGACCACAGTGACCGAATTGAAAAGTATTTGCCATACAAAGACGAGCTAAATTTTAATGGAATAACGTTTCCAGTGGCAGACAATCAGATACAAAAGTTTGAAAAACAAAACGATATTTCAGTAAATGTTTTCGGACTAGACGATAAAGAAAATGTTTACCCAAGATAGAGACTGCTACACAAAAGACAATAAATTTATTATTTTATAAAGGACATTACGTTTGGATAAAAAAACTTTAACGGCTTAGTTGGCGGACAGTATAATAAAAATAAAAAAGAAATATTTCTGTTACAAATGTTTGCAGCATTTTCTAAGAATGAGAAACTACAGGAACATATTAAATACTGTGCCAACGTTCAAAGAATAACAATGCCCGGCGAAAAAGAAAAAGTCTTAAAATTAAAAAATTACGATCATAAGCTAAATATACCTTTCGTTATTTATGCGGATTTTGAGTGCCTACTCGTTCCAGTGACAGGCGCAGAAAATAATCCTAATAAATCAAGCACAAGAAAAATACAGCAACATGTTCCTTGCGGAGTAGCTTATAAAGTAGTTTGTTGCGTCGACGATAAGTTTTCATTTCCTATTAAGTTATATAGATGTAAAGATAATGAATCTGAAAGTCCGGCGGTATGGTTATTACAAAATCTGATAGATGATGTTAATAAAATTTCTAACAAATTATTTAAGACAGCTCCAATGAAAATAACGTCTAAACAACAACTTGAATTTAATGAAGCGGTTAATTGTCATATTTGCGAGAAGTTATTGGTAGACTCAAACGGAGTCCGTCATAAAGTGCGCGATCACTGTCATCTGACCGGCCAGTATCATGGAGCGGCTCATAATAATTGTAATTTAAAATTTCATGCACCTAAGTTTATACCTGTCGTTTTACATAACTTTCGTGGCTATGATAGTCATATCATTGTAGAAGCTTTTGGCAAAGAGGAAATTAAATCTAAACTAAAACTAAATAATAAGATAAAATGTATACCAAATGATTTTGAAAAGTATATGTCAGTTACTCTCGGAAAATTACGTTTTATTGACAGTCTGCAATTTATGGCAGCATCATTAGATGAACTTGTAAAAAGTTGCAGCACGTTTAATAATCTGCAAAGTTGCTTTGGTGAAAACTACGTCCATCTGACAAAAAAAGGTATCTTTCCGTATGAGTATCTCGACGACTGGAGCAGATTTGATGAAACTTCTCTGCCCGGCAAAGACAAATTTTACTCGCAGCTCAAAAATGAAGATGTGTCAGACGATGAATACAAATATGCGCAAGATATTTGGAATAAATTTAGTTGTAAAACAATTGGTGATTATCATGATATATATTTGAAAACAGATGTATTACTGCTAGCAGATGTTTCTGAAAGTTTTCGTCGAGTAAGCTACAGCAATTATGGACTAGATCCTTGTCGGTATTGTTCTGCTCCCGGGCTGTCGTAGGACGCTCTACTAAAAACAAGCAAAATAGAATTAGTTCTCTTGACAGACGTCGATATGTTTAATTTTATTGAAAAGGGTATCAGAGGCGGAATTGGTGTTATAACAAAAAAAGATGCAGTAGCTAATAATAAATATCTAAAAAATTATGATAAAAATCTCCCGTCGAGTTATGTTATTTATCTAGATTGCGTCAATTTGTATGGATATGCAACGTCAGAGCCAATGCCTTGCGGTGGATTTCATTGGATAACTCCAGATCAATTTCGTAAAGAAACTGAAAAAGATTTACCCAGAAAAATCATTAATGTCAGTTATTTTGTTGAAGTTGATCCAGATTACCCTCATTCGTTACATGATCTACACAACGACTACCCATTTTGTGCAGAGTCTATGATGATCGATTACAGTTTACTATCACCTGAACAACGAGCTAGGACAACAGCAAAAATTCGATTGTTAATAAGCTAGTTTCAAATTTGCTAAATAAAAGAAATTACGTGATACATTACAAAAATTTAAAACAAGCTGTAGATGCTGGACTAATTCTGATAAAAATGCATCGTGTGCTAAAATTTAATCAGTTGAGGTGGATGTCAAATTATATTGACTTAAATACCAAACGTCGTGCTATTGCTAAGACCGACTTTGAGAAAAACTTTTTTAAGTTAATGAATAACTCAGTTTTTGGAAAGACAATGGAAAATATTCGAAAGCGAGTTTCTATCGAAATTGTAAATGATATAACTCGCAGAAATAAATTAGTTAACGATGATGGTTTTGTCAGCATGAAAATATTTAATGAAAATCTTGTTGCAATACAACGACGAAAGACAAATTTAAAGTTAAATAAACCGATTTATGTTGGTGCAGCTGTACTTGATATATCAAAGTGGCTAATGTACGACTTTCACTATAATTTACTAAAAAGCAGTGGCCAGATTCAGAGTTGCTATTTACTGATACAGATTCGCTAGTTTATAATATAAAATGTGAAGATGTCTATGAAGATATTTATAAACACCGTGACTTATTTGATTTATCAGATTATCCGACTAGTAGTGGATTTAATGATAATACGAATAAAAAAGTTATTGGTAAATTTAAGGACGAATTTATGTTTGTGATGGTGAGAGAGTTTGTTGGATTAAGGAGTAAGATGTATGCTGTCATATTAGATGACAATAAACTTACAAAAAAGCAAAAGGTATTCCTCGAGGATATGTGAAAAAGATGATGAATTTTAATGATTTTAAAACCGCTCTAAACAATGTCAGTTTTATTAAGACAAATGTCATTAGAACGAATCTTCATAAGCTTGAAACTGATACGATTATTAAACGTGGACTTAGCAATTCTGATTATAAAAGATACTGTAAAAATGGAATTAATACTTTAGCACTTGGGCATTATAAAAGGGAGATAATACCGTTCCAGCTTGTTTAAAAATAGTGTCTGGATTGTCGAATATAGATTGGTGCGAATGCACTGTATATTTTCAGACTGTCTGTAATAAAGCGCTGCTGGTGATTTCCAGGTTTATTAGAAAGTTCGTTTGTCTGTTAAGTGATTTCCAGGTGTATTAGTCTGTCTGTCTGTTTCTAAAGCCGTACTGAAACGGAATTCCCTGAATCTTTACAGGCTTGGTAAAAACCCACCTATTGATTTTCAGACCAGCCTATAATGTACACAGCCGCTGTATTAAAGGTTTCGTTTTTCTGTATAAATAGACGGTAATATATTTTAGATTTAGTTTTTCTGCACAAATGTAGGATTTAAGATTAACGTTTTTCAGAATCAGAAAAATGAAATGCTATTCAAAATCAGAAAAAATAAAATGTTATTCACAATCAGGCAACTGGTAAGTATATAGTAATTTCTCAAACATATATATGTAATCGGATTTCATAGCTCAGTGCAGGAATATTGGATTCTCGTACTGACGGTCTTTGGTTTGATTCCCATCACTGGCATATGTCGGTGGGTATGGTTCTGGTTTACCAAATAAATTTTTTAATTGTGGTGCGAACCCCAACAGAAAAAATACACTCTCCCACCATGTAACCACGTGGTGGGTGTACTTTTGCACTCAACTCGGGGTTATAGGGAGAGTGTACAAAATCTGTTGGACGTAGGTAAATCCCCCGTTTATGTTTGTATCGTCTCTTAGGATAAGTTTATATATCTCTTAGGATACGTTTATGTATGTGCCGTCTCTTAGGATAAGTTTATGTAATGCGCCGTCCAAAAATAAACAGCAGGGTGATATGAGCTAGTGACCTTGTGACCTCACTGAATGGTACCCAGATAGGGACATTCCGAAAGAATGTTCGCCGCACAAAAAAGTCTCAATAAGGTGCCTGTGGAAACCAATGAAAAAAAAGAAAGGACTCTTAGGATCTTATTGGTAAAGGGTTTACCGGCAGAAGGGACCCCAGTGGAATGGTAGACCGAACATCATCGCTGCTGTTTATTTTTGACTTTTAGCTTTAGAAATATCATTATCAAATAAAATATCAATAAATGTCATCAAATCATCTGACCAACCTCTTATTCGTTCGTCATTTTCAGTTGCGAATAACCATACTGACCCGTATTTTGGTGATATATGATATCCAACATTTTTAATACAGTCGCTTATTATTTTAGGTTTTATGCCAGTATAGCATGAGGCTGATTTTATTGAATCAAATCTCTTACAAAATTTGTTTGTTAGATCAAACCCAACATGTCTTATTGGATTATTATACATTTTATATTAATATTTCATTGTTCAATATGAAAAAATCTAGAGGTCTCCAATTTTTTGTAGAGGGGTGGGGTATCTGATCTAGAATCCGCATTTGGTTTAGGATCAGCCTATTACTATACTGAAAAAGAAATATTTTATCACCTAAAAAAATTAATCCAGCAGGTCCTTAGAGGTCTGGTCCAGAATCCGCATTTGGTTTAGGATCAGCCTATTAGTTTACTACTGACCTTCCTCTTCAGGTTTTGTTGGAGTCATTACTGGCATCCACAACGAAATTTTTGTTAGTTTTACTTTAGCTGCATCACCAGCAGGTCGCCATATTGCATCGTCGTCGGTAGCCTTTCGTACAAGCAAAACTGTATGCTTGGCTCCAAAATGGCTTTTCTGACATGTCTGCAAAATCCAAAGATATGTGACAGTGGAATTGCATATGAATATATCCTACTTTCATCTTTCAGCATTGATCGACGTGCTGCGAATCCTAAGTTGAATTCTGGATTAGCGCCATGAACCACCGGCCACACATCAGTGTCATTGGTGTAGGCAAAGTTTCTTAGTTGTCTTATATTATACTATATGTTGTTAGGGAGGTTAGAAGGATCCTTCACAAACATCATTGACGGACCAGCTGATTTTGAATAATCGTCTCTGTATCTTGCTAGACCCAATATCGTTGTGGCAACGTCTACGTCCTTCTGAATTGCAGCAGAGAGGGTGAACGACAAAAATTGAGTGTCCGGGTGAGTAACCTCACATGCAAAAACACAAGCGTCAAAAATAAAGTAACCCAATTAGAGAAAATCTGGGTCAGTTAGAGGCTTCGGTTTGGCGTCATTGACCTTGTATTTTCAGCCTTTGTAGGAACCTTTATTTTCGCGAACGGACCCTTCTAATCTTTTTAGGGTTCACCCTCTCTGTTGCTCCCGACTTTCATCGCTTTCCAGCCAACTGAAATGTATGCCAACGCAACAGGTCCATTTCGATTGTGAAAATTTGAATTTATTAGAGAAAAGATATCAGGGTAAGTAAAGTCTGACAAAAAACATTATAACTTTACTTTGTAGAAAGGCGTCGTTATTGATTGTCAGTTATTTGTGATATTCCTGAAAATTTGACTTTCGTTACACTGTTAGTCGACATGAAAACACGCTACTCAGCGCCGTTAGTTAGGCTGCAAGACCCATCACCCCGCAAAACAGAAATATCGGGTGATGTGTCTTACGTTTGTGGACTAGCCAAGTCTTAGCGCGGTTCACATTAGATGATTCAGTTTGGCAAATTGGGATACTGGCTGATGTTACTGATGACAATTTATTTTAAAGATATGAATTACATCAAATTATTGGAGCTAGAAAAGTATTAAAATGAGAACATTAACTGATGCAGCTTTATTGAAATTGAGCTTTGAACTGAGTTGGCCGCTCATGTATTCAGAACTGGAACTGCATGAGGTCATTTTGAAAGCTCGAAAATATATTGCACTGCAAATTTATATCAACTTTTTGACCAAAATCGGCACACCATATAACAAATTCATAACTTTTCAAACACTAGATATGTAACTTTAATAGGTCTGATTACCAGCATAAGAGGTGTAAATTTCTGGATAATTCATTTGGCGATTGTTAACAAAAATATCTGGACCTATAAACACAGATTAACTTCGTCTTATTCTTGAGGAGTGTTTGAATGTATTGCATGGATATTTTATTTATTATTCAATTTACTGGTAGAAGGACGAGTGTAAGTTAAACAATGAATAGTAACACGGATTTATATTCTTTGATTATTTTTTTTGTGAGTAAATCAGTACGATGTGAATTCTCATGTACAATCGGGTACGATGTACCATCAGATTATCCTAGATAGGAATAACATGGGGATATATGTTTTCACTGTCATCTGAATTCACTTGAAAAAATGCAGGGATGTCACATATTTATTTAATTTAGTGTACTATAAAAAAGTGTTTATATTTTTAACATGTATGCAAATTCCCTAAGTCCGGAAAATTGTGATGTCAATTTTTAATTAGCTTTTGGTATAACATCATGAGGTTTATGTGTGGAAAAAGAAAACAAAAACACGAATATCTAATAATGAGGATAAATCCCAAAAATGTTTAATATTCTTCTTCAAAATACATCATTCAAAATACCTTGAGCATAGCTACATATAGCCTTATAAGGGTTTAGATCAATTTAATGAATAATCTGCAAATAAAATTATGAAGTAAATATATTAATTTGATCAAAACATCACTATCAGAATAAGTGATTGACCAAAGTGAAACATAAGCAGAGCTTATGTAAGTGAAAAATCTTTTTTGGAGCTAAAATATCGAAAAGACATTACCCATTAGCAGTGACAAAATGTACATAATAAACATAAGGAACAGTTTCCAAACTTATTTGAGCTGGCTAAACAAACTATGTACATGCCCCATCAGGAGAGGCGTCTCAACATAGAACAATATTCATACACTGGTGAGAAGCAGATTAAGCTCCACACAATCAACAGATTAATGCGTATACAACTAGAGGTAACATCTTTTAAAGATTTTGATTCCATTAGGACTCTGACAGAGTGTAGCTGGAAGAAAGTGTTACGTATCGGCTCATTCAAAAGTAACAAAAGAAAAGAATGAAGACAACAAGCTTTGTAAGTTTTAACAAAAATAATTTATTTTCCTAGAAAACACGGTGAAAAGGTAAAAATATGAAATAAGACTTACGGTTTGTGAAGAAAATCCAAACATTTATCCTAGTACTTAAAAAAGACAAGTCCTATCACTGAATAATTTTAACTGAATCCAGGTTCGAATCTTGATGACGTTCCAAGATGGAGGATGATGACGTCAGGTGAAGTCTTTACACAAATGTCCAGAATGCCACGTTGAAACACAATTTGTTGTTGTTGTTGTTGTTGTGGGGTTTAACGACATTTTTCAGCACACGATAGGATATACATGGTGGCCAGTATTAATGGTGGAGGAAGAAACCGGGAAATCCCCGGAAAGAACCACCGACCCACGAGAAACTACTGGCAAGCTTTCTCACATATCCATATCTGCCGAATCCTAGACTCAAACCCACGCAGACAGAGGTGAGATGGCAGTGATCCGTAACGGAGAGCGCTTTAGACCACTCGGCCACTCGGGGCCCCGAAACACAATTTGTACTGTACTATTCCAATTTAGAATGAATTTCACTGAATGTCTTTGTCCTAAACCACTTGTGTAGTTCTCCAGGGAAAAATAAATTATTATTTAAAAGTAGATGAACTCCTATAGCTGTCATCTATAACAAGACACATCTCGAGCTCTACAGATGTACAGAAAAATAAACTCTTTCCAGCACAAGAAAAATAATACCTTCTTCTCAAGGTATAAGAACGACTCTGACTATTTCACAGGAACCTAAGTATTTAAAAACAGAACCAAAACGTCATTTCATGCACACGCACGAAGAATGTGTGGTTATTTCATCATTTAACAATCGCAGTACACGATGTAATCAAATATGCTTAGAAATGACTTTGGTCACAACCAATCATTTACGCCGGTTGTTTATCCAGTCGGCAATCTAAAATAATGCTTACGCACGCCGAGAGTCATATTTAAGTTCTAAATAAGCACGATGTTTCTTTCAAAAATATCAGATCCCGTGAACATAATCATTATCATAATAAAATATAATGATATAAAAATGTAATAAAAATAATTCAAACCTTAACACACAAGTAATTAAACTGCACGGTCGTAACACTTTCCCACATAAAAAAGAAAGATTTATGTAATAAAGCTTTCTTTTTTACCAGATGTAAACTATACACGAGGTAAAAAAAAATACATAAGAAGAACTCTTATGAATTATACAAAGGTGTATGTGAAAATAATATTTCTATACACGGGAAAGTGCATCTGCAATTAAATTGTCTTTTCCTTTGCTGTGCCTGATGTCAAGATTGTATTCTTGCAAAAATAAACACCACCTTAATAGTCTTTGATTTTTATTTTTCATCCTGTTGATGAAAGTAAGTGGGTTGTGATCACTAAACACAGCAACCGGATAAGGAGCTTAGCTGATGAAAACTTCAAAATGCTGTAATGCCAGCATTAAAGCCATGCATTCCTTCTCGATTGTTAAGTAGTTTCTTTGGTGCTTATTTAATTTCTTAGAGAAATAGCACACTGGATGTTCTACACCATTTCTATCATCTTGAATCAATACTGCTCCAACCCCAACATCACGTGCATCCACAGATAGTTTGAATGGTTGACTGTTATTTTTAGCTATTAAAACTGGTGCACTTTTAAGTATGGCCTTTAACCTATCAATAGCCTCTTGACATTTTTCAGTCGAAAGAAACTTGTTTTTCTTTCTCAACAAGTTTGTCAGAGGTTCAACAATATTAAAAAAATTAGAACAAAATTGGCGATAATACCCAGCCATACCCAAAAATCGCATCAGCTGCTTTATACTGACAGGCACAAGAAATTCAAAGATAGCCTTGACCTTAGCATCTATAGGTTTAACTTGACCATGTCCCACAACATGTCCTAGAAAAGTAACACAAGCACGGGAAAACTCACTTTTAGATAAATTAATAGTCAAATTTGCATCAGTGAGTCTTTCAAAGAATTTCCGAATCGTGGCTAGATGTTCTTTCCACGTGTTGTTGTAGATGGTTACATCATCAATATAAGCATCACAATTGTCTAGACCAGAGGTAATCATATTCATAAGGCGTTGAAAAGTACTTGGAGAACCCTTCATCCCAAATGGCATTATTGTATATTGGTAGACTCCATCTGGAGTCACAAATGCTGCAATTTCTTTTGCCCTTGCTGCTAGTGTAATTTGCCAAAATCCTTTCAGAAGGTCGAATTTGGTGACGTATTTGGCATTTCGAATTTTGTCAATACAGTCATCGATTCTTGGTAATGGAAATGAATCTGTTTTTGTTATACTGTTCACCTTCCTATAATCAGTACACATTCGGAAAGTTTTATACGGTTTCGGAACAAGTATACACGGTGAACTCCAATCATTCTTACTGGGCTCTATAAAATCATTCTCCAGCAAATACTGAATCTCCTTTTTCAAGTATTCCTGTTTGAGAGAGTTCATCCGGTATGGGTGTTTGTTTCATGGGTTTTGAATCTACAATTTCAACGTCATGAAAAATTTTGTTTGTCCTTGTAGGTACGTCAGGAAACAAGTGCTCATATTCAGACAATAATTGTTTAAGTTCACCTTTTTCTTGTTCCTGTAAATGAGAAAGTTTCTGGACTAGATTTTCCATAATTTCCGAATTCCGAAGATTTGTTGTTCCAAGATCAGTAGAATTCGACTGAATTCCTTCACTCATATCCTCATTGGTGGGACAGGTACAACTAAATTAATTGCATAATTTACCTGGCTATTTCTTTCAATATACTAGAACTTCATTAATTTATTTAGATCAGAGTACTAATATTATAATTTAACTCATTCGTTTTCTTTTTTACTCTGTAAGGGCCATAAAATCTAAATTGAAGAAAATTTTGAAGAATGAGCAAGAGAGAATGAACTCTATTACAGGACTCAAAAATTCTCTCAAGTAAAATTTTGTGAAACCATAGTTTCACTTTTGACTTGAATTGCCGAGTCGCAAATTCAAGCATAAGAAGCTGGAAAATTCCAAATATAAAATTTGAGCTTTGACCCGATTGGACAGATTTGGGAAGGCCAAAGTGAGTAAAAACCTTCATCAAAACTTTTACTATAGTATTCCTCAAAGGAATTGCCTCTGGGAATCATGTTGACGCACACATAATGGTCAAGAGACTTTGGTTGCCTGACTTGGTCTTTGGTAAGGGACCAACAGAATCTACCATAATTCTACTAAATGGTTCGTCAGATGCAGGAATAGGTTGTAGATGAACCTTAGGTATCATTTGATTGGGTTTTCCTACCATTTGACAAGCATGACAAGATCAACAGAACTTACAAACATCACTTTTGATTTTTGGCCAATAAAAGTGAGTCAAGATCTCATGATCAGTTTCATTTATTCCTAAATGACCAGCCAGAGGAGTTTCATGGGCCAAACTAAGTATTTCCTGTCTGTAAGATTTTGGAACAACAATCTGATAGTTCACTGACCATTCGTCACTAGCAGGTACCTCGGGAGGTCTCCATTGTCTCATAAGAATTCTATTTTTAATAAAGTAACAGACAGGTACTTTAGTAGCATCAGTTTCACTAATGGCCCTCTGAAACAAACATGAGATCTCAGGATCTTGTTCCTGTTCGACGACAAGTGATTATCGTTTGTCACCCTGATTAGAAAAAGAGAGTGAGTATCCAAAAGAGGATCACTGTGATCAATACCTTTTGATTGATCCAAATTAGAAGTGAAAGTGACCTCATCAAAAGCCTGACCAAAACATGTGTCAGCTAAAGGAATATATTCCTTATCAAAATCATTCTCAAGAGCTTTCTTTGACATAGCTCTGGTAACTGCACAAGCTGGGTATAAATCAGGGATTTCTTTTTCAATAGGATCAACTTTCTGATCCAAAGGAGGCTTGTCAGTTACAAGTGGATTAACCACAACCTTGTCTCCAGCTAGATCGTTGCCTAGCCATAAAATGAATGCCCTCAACGGGTAAATTAGACACTATTCCGACTTTCACAGCTGCTGAAACTAAGTCTTTGACATAGCTCTGGTAACTGCACAAGCTGGGTATAAATCAGGGATTTCTTTTCCAAAAGGATCAACTTTCTGATCCAAAGAAGTCTTGTCAGTTACAAGTCGATTAACCACAACCTTGTTTCCAGCCAGATCGTTGCCTAGCAACAAATGAATGCCCTCAACGGCTAAATTATACACCATTCCTACTGTCACAGGTCCTGAAATTAAGTCTGATGACAAATTTACAGAATGGAGATTAACATTAACAAAGCTGCACTCTACTCCCTGAATGAGAACACTCTCGTTAGAACAGGACTTCTCAGAAGAAAGTAAAATACCTGACATTAAAAGACTCTGAGAAGCCCCTATATCCCTTAAAATTTTAATAAGGATAGGATTGGCCAAATCACCCAAGAGTGATATAGAACCCTTCGGCATGAATGGTTCATAATTTTTCATAATAAAATCAGACTGAGGTTTAGTAGACCCAACAAATGTATTGTTTTCAATACATGACCGTGACCTTGACCTCATAGAGATAACAGCATTTGGGATAGGTATATCTTGATTCTGATGCTTATATTTCAATTTGAAGCAATCCGAAATGACGTTTCCTTTTTTCTTGCAATAGGTACACGTAGGAATAGACAAGGATTTTGAGTCAAGTTTATCAGAAGCTTGATTTTTAGAAGTTGTGCCAGATTGAGTTTTAGGAGGAGTCGTATTTGGCTGAAATACCTTTCGACCAGTAGACTGCTGAGGGAGAGATTTGCCTAAAACAGGAGCTTTATGAGTTAAGGAATAGTTATGATCACCACGAGCAGCATTTTCCAAGGTTTCGATCTCATGCTCGTCAAGTTGCATTCCAATATCACCATGGAGACAGTTCCTGAATTCTTCAAGTAATATGATTTGTCTGAGACTTTCGTAATCTTTATTGACCTTTCTAGAAGAGCACCACCTATCAAATTGTTGTGCTTTTTTCCCCATGCAAATTCGACATAAGTCTTGTCAGTGGATGTTCTAGAATTCCTGAATTTTTGCTGATAAGCCTCAGGGATCAACGTATAACCCTTCAAAATACAATCCTTAACCACGTCATAGTCAGCACTCTCCTCTAGTGACAGTGAAATGTAAATATTACGAGCTCTACCAGTAAGTACACATTGCAATAATAGAGTCCAGTACTCCCTTCGCCACTTGAAACTTTCAGCAACGTTTTCAAAATAAGGAAAATATCTATCTACTTCTTCTTCCAGAAAAGGGGGTACTAACTTGATATTTCTATGAACAGCAAAAGTAGGGGAGTGTTTTCCTTTTTCCAGCTCTAATTCTTTCATTCTAATTTGAAATTCCCTTTCATTATTTTCTCTTTGCAATAGTATATCTAGTTTTCCTTTCTCAAATTGCCTTTGTATTTCTTCCCTTTTCTTTCCGTTTGTATCTTTTCTATCTGAAACTGAACCTGTCTTATCTCTAGTTCCAACTATTTTAGCTGGACTTCCATTTTCAAAATTTCCAAACACTCATGTGTGAAATTCAAAAAATTTCTCTACTTTTGATGATATTGTGAATGAAAGCCTGTTGTTTTCACTAAAGATTTCAAACAAAATGTAAAAAGAGTACTTGGGATTTGAAACTAGGGGAATTTATATTTCAAAACACAATTTTCTGAAATATTTTCCCCAAATGCAAATATACCAAGGACGAGCTTCCCAATTTTCTTTTTGTTACCTATCGGTTCGTTCAAAAGTAACAAAAGAAAAGAGTGAAGACAACAAGCTTTGTAAGGTTTAACAAAAAAAAATTATTTCCCTAGAATACACGGTGAAAAAGTGAAAATATGAAATAGGACTTACGGTTTGTGAAGAAAATCCAAACATTTATCCTAGTACTGAAAAAATACAAGTCCTATCACTGAATAATTTTAACTGAATCCAGGTTCGAATCTTGATGACGTTCCAAGACGGAGAATGATGACGTCAGGTGAAGTTTTTACATAAATGTCCAGAATTTCACTTTGAAACACAATTTGTACTGTACTATTCCAATTTAGAATGAATTTCACTGAATGTCTTTGTCCTAAACCACTTGTGTAGTTCTCCAGGGAAAAATAAATTATTATTTAAAAGTAGATGAACTCCCATAGCTGTCATCTATAACAAGACACATCTCGAGCTCTACAGATGTAAAGAAAAATAAACTCTTTCCAGCACAAGAAAAATAATACCTTCTTCTCAAGGTATAAGAACGACTCTGACTATTTCACAGGAACCTAAGTATTTAAAAACAGAACCAAAACGTCATTTCATGCACACGCACGAAGAACGCGTGGTTATTTCATCATTTAACAATCGCAGTACACGATGTAATCAAATATGCTTAGAAATGACCTTGGCCACAACCAATCATTTACGCCGGTTGTTTATCCAGTCGGCAATCTAAAATGATGCTTACGCACGCCGAGAGTCATATTTAAGTTCTAAATAAACACGATGTTTCTTTCAAAAATATCAGATCCCGTGAACATAATCATTATCATAATAAAATATAATGATACAAAAATGAAATAAAAATAATTCAAACTTTAACACACAAGTAATTATACTACATGGCTATTTCCTCCTTTCCCTCCTTTCTGTTCTACTCCCCCCTCCCTTATTTTTGCAACAAGTGAGTACCCCCTCCCCCCCCCACCCACCATCCCATTAGATAAAATCTTGGCAGGATCTCTGAAGTGAAAGCACTGGAGTTACAGCGGGAGAAGAAAGTATAGCAGCTAAAGGGTCATGATTAACATCTGGATTCCAACGACTTTCTTTTTAAATATCATTTCCATTTCATATTACATTTAGTTATTTCTGTATTGGTTTTGTATTTGTTTCTTGTATTTAAATTAGTAACTGATGCAGAACACTTGATACCGTGAGTAGTCACTGAAATCTGAAAACTGGAAAATTGAAAAGTCATTGAATTTTAGATCTCCTGATCTGTATTAGCCCTGTTTCATGGGTTATTTTATTAATTGAGTTTTGTGTTGTACTGGTGAGCATTCATTTTAATTTTATTTTATTTTATTTGATTTGACATTCTTGGACCGATCTTTTGTGTGCCTGTGTGGACCTGATATTTAACGAATGCTTGGACATTGTGTTTATAACCCTTGTTGGAAGAAGTTCAAAGCCTGGATAGGGCCATCTAAACTTAAGACTAAAGCATCATGTCAGCTATGCAGGTCAATAAACTTGTAACATTATTATATCCGGGAATTTTTATATTTTCTTTTGGAAAAGGTCTTAAATCGTTTTCTAAACTGGTTTTAGGAACCCTGCCTAGTGGTTAGAGCACAGCCTTGGATGCGGGAGGTCACGGGTTCGAACCCTGGCTGAGTCATACCAAAGACTTATAAAAATGGTACTAACAGCAACCTCGCTTGGTGCTTATCATTAAGAATTTAGTGTTAGGTCTGGTCGGCCTGGTGTCAGGATAATGTGATTGGGTGGGACATGTCTGTGGCATGATGCCCTACTGCTATACATCTTGATAAACTACCACACTTCACACATCGTAACGATATGCCTGAAAAAGTGTTAAAGATACGTTAAAAATCCGAAGCACACCCACTTACGCAGTCATTTCTAAAGAAGATCGTCATTCAGTTTCAATGGTATCAAGTAATAAATTTCATTGTTTGGGGGGGTTTTTTTGCATTCATCTGAAAAGAAAATTATATTGCAATAAAGATATGCATCTATCATTCAACATTAATTACAATTACACTTTAAGATAACATGTACATGTATCAGCATATGAAATCATTTCTGATTTACTCCTTTTGCTTTATAACACCTTAAATTTGTTTTATCGATGTTTGACAGTTATTTTGCGAGTGGTCTCTTTAGTGCTCAGTTGTAATATCGATTGTAAAGTAGGTTTTGACTAAGCTTTGTGAAAATATGAAAATCTATACATGTGCATTGTATATCTAGCAATGAATAAATAAAAGGAAATAATTATCTCATACAGAAACAGATTAATTTATTCAGGAACAAATGTCAACGGCTTAATTCACAGAAAACATAATGGGATTAACTCCATAAGCAAAATGTATAACTGGTCGTACCAACTTGAATAAATGACAGCTTGGTGCGTGGGTTGTATTCTCTATAACACTAGGGTAAAGGAACAAACATTACAAGCCTTTTAACAAAACTTTCAATCGAATCCCGGAAACAGTTATCACTTGCTAGTTTTAATAGACAAAGACCTCATTCACACACTCCCCCACAGCAATACTGATTAAAGACAAACAGTGTATGCGACCAGAATCTTAACTTTAGCAGCAGTAGAGCTGGACCCTACAACTTTGAAGAGACCTTATTTTTGAAAATTAAAGGTTCCTACGAGGGTTTTAAAAAAACATTTTTGCCTTAATAATGAAAACTTCTTTAATTGACCAGATTTTTTCACAATCTGGTCACATACGTATGTCATTCAACAGCTCTACTGCTGCTATAAATTAAACAGCCATATAGATATTATCAATAATGAGTACTGGAGAACCACACTCAGCTAAATTAGCTCTACTGCTGCTATGATTTTTATCCAAAAATTATATCAAGTCCGTTGCGATATCTTGACCTAGGATCGTGTAAATTTATCGTTACAAAACCAAATGGAGCAGCTTGTGCCTTTGAAAAGAAATTTTTAAATTTGTTCATGTCCATGTCGCCTGAACACCAAGTATAATAAATATTTTGCAGCGTATGATTATCTACGCCATTAAACACAACCAAAATATTGCAGTTGTCTTTGATTACTTTTGGAATTTGTGTATATCTCTGTGTAACATAAATCACGTCTGTATTTTTATGTCTACCTCGTGAAAATATTCTAGCTGGATTTGATTGTTTGTCCAGCATAACATCATCATACACTACCAAATTATTAATGAATCCATGAGGGCCAGTGGCCCTGAGATCATCTACGGATGGCGCTTCATCAATATCAGTAATAAAGTCTATGACATTGTCTTCATGCAACAATTTTGCGTTTTCATTAAAATCTTTAAGTACTTCATAACACCTCTGATCATCTACAGATGGTGCTACTAAATACAATTTATCCCACTTCAGCCATCGCATTATTAGATTAAGCAATAATTGCGTCTTCCCACTTCCAGATGGGCCTATTATAATCATTCTGATAGAATTCGGAAGCGCTGGATGGTGTTTTACTGGTTCTTGTTTTCGTGTCGCAGAAACGTCAATTATATCCATATAATAAATAATATGAGTCTATATTGTGTTCGATGCAGAGCACCTACCGATACTACTGAATTAACGACAGTAACAACAAAAAATAAAAGACGTGCACTTACAGGCAAGTGTGTGAAATGTGGTACCAAGAAATATAAATTTGTCTCCATGACTAAGTCAAGAACAAAGACAGGGGGAGATACCGCTGCTTCGTTAGGAAAATTACCAGGAACTCCATGGGCTAAATATCCCGGTGAGAAACATTTACCCGGATATAATTATTGTGGTCCTGGAACTCGTCTCGATATCCGACTCGATGATCAAGATCAACCAAGACCCGGAGAGTATCCAGTAAATAAGATTGATCAAGCATGTCACGTTCACGATGTCGCGTATAAAAGTAAAGATTTGCAACACCGACATCTCGCGGATGTGAAATTGATTCACGCGTTAAATTCTATACCTAATAAATCTCTCAGAGAAAAATTAGCTAGTTTTCTAGTAAAAACAACTATGAAAGGTAAACTGGTGTTAGGGGCTGGTAATTAATTATATAACTATCATAATGGAATCTGTTTATTATTCCCCGAGAGGATTTTGGAGAGGTAAGGCAGCTATTAGTAAACTCGCCGAAGCAGCAAAAGTTTCACGTGATGTCGCTGCATCATGGTTAGCATGACAGGCAATATGGCAAATCTTCCTAAGTCCACCTAAAAAAATTCATTACGCGTATTTTGATGTTAGTGTCCCTAATGAAGTTCATCAAGCGGATATACTGTTTTTACCACACGATACCATTAAAACACGTGGACGAAAATCACGCACATACAAATACGCGTTAACTGTCGTTGACATTGCGAGTAGATATAAAGAAGCGGAGCCATTATCAACAAAGACAACATCTGAAGTTGCATCTGCGTTTGAACGTATTTATCAACGTGGCGGTCTACGATGGCCACGGTTATTACAAGTTGATCCCGGTAAAGAATTTCTTGGAGTAGTATCATCGTTGATGAACAAGCACAACGTTAAAATCAGACGAGGATATACTGAAATTCATCGTGATCAGGCAATCGTTGAACGATTTAATAGAACACTTGCTGAGCGGTTATTTGGATACCAATATGCAAAGGAAATATCTACTGACGTTAAGGATAGATCTCGTGAATGGGTTGCAAGATTACCGAGTGTGATAGCTGCGTTGAATAATGAAATTACTCGTGCAACTTCCATGAAACCTTCTAATGCGATCAAAAAAAATATATATACCCCGTAGCAATGGCTACGGACAACGACATGAATCTTTCTCTCAACCAGTATTAGGTAATGTTACAGTTAGATATTTATATGAACCTGGCGAACTTGAAGGCGGTAAAAAAAAAGAGCAACCGATCCTATCTGGAGCGTGACTACACATAAAATTTCTAGCGT
>JAECUM010019371.1:0-44913 GCA_016617855.1 Megalonaias nervosa | reverse complement strand
GTCCCTGTTGCAACTCCATAGTTAGTTGCACCTTGATTGGTATATGCAGCTCCATAGCTAGTTGCAGTCCCTGTTGCAACTCCATAGTTAGTTGCACCTTGATAGGTATATGCAGCTCCATAGCTAGTTGCAGTCCCTGTTGCAACTCCATAGTTAGTTGCACCTTGATTGGTATATGCAGCTCCATAGCTAGTTGCACTGGTGCAGCTTCTTAGCCAGTTGCACCATACTCTACCATATTATTCTTAGTCTATATGCATATGTATATTGTTGTATGCTTATAAGTTAGTTAGATGCTTCTAACTTGATGATTATGTGCCAGAGTTGCTCCCAAAATATGCCAAAGTGTAAATAGATGGATATATCAATTATATAGTTGGAAATAAATATTTTAGCTACCATTTCTATTCTTGTTGTGTATTGCGTAAAATGACCTATGTGTAAACCCTTACTAGAAACTCCTAAATTCATGAGATTAACATCAATGCTATTAAAGGCAGCCAAGGAGACATTAAAAGTATTAAAACTATGTTCATAATGATCATCGTTACAACTGTCATTACTGTATACAAAATTAGTTTTTCTACAACTGCATTTTCTACTTTTATAATCATTGTATAAATCTGAACTATAAGTCCAATTTGAATAAGTACAAGTAGCTTGTAAGTTTCCACATTCAGAACATCCATCATCAAGGGGATCAAATCTGTTTTGACAAGGGATGCATGGTGTATATGACAGTCCTTGAGAGACAGATTGGTCCTCCTGCTGAATAGAGTCTTCCTGTGGAGTTGAGATGGCCTCATTGCCCTTGTCCTATTTCATAAATCTAGTGTGAGTTTTGGCCTTGTGTCCAAAGCTACCACACTGATGGCATTGTATTGGCTGTCTGTGCCTGCATTCCTGTGCTGCATGTTTGGTCTCACCACAGTAATCACATCCCAAAGTGTACTGAATGTATTGATATCGCTGACCATATTGTCTGATGCTGTTTTGACCTACATTGGGTTTATAGGGATGGATGAAGTTTGTATTGTGGCTGTAAGACCAGACTACATGAATGACTGCATTTATATTTTTTGCCAGCTTTTCCACCCCTTTGGTAGACAGGTGGATATTATCTCTTTTTCCAAATAAATGTTGCATCACTTGTCCCTCTTCGTCCAGGAAAAGGAAACTCAAGTAATTGTAAATAATATCACACTTCCACTCACTTGCCAGTCTTTGGATGACTTCACTGATATCTAACACATCACAATATCCCCTGGGGGCCATTTCACACAATGCAACGTGACAGCTTTGATTCTGCTAATGGATGTGTGTAAGTAATTGGTCATATAGTTCTTCAAAAAGTTCTAGATCAGTCCCTTCACTGGCATTGTTCCCTCCAATACAGAGGACTATTTTAGTAAACTTGGAGAGATCATATATTTTTATATCTTCCAGTATTGTCTGTATTTTGGCACCAGAAATGTCATGCTTTCTAACACAGTGCCTCAGCCCTCTGTTGTTAATTCCATGTAAAATAGAACTACCAATAAGGAGGATGTTATCTCTGCTGGTAGAAGGCAAAGTATTATGTTTACTTTGTATTGATGTAGTTAGTCTGTCTGGTGCTTTATTACTCTCAACTTTATCAGTTATGGCTGAGTCAGTGGCAGAGTTGGAAAACTGCATTGGGTCTTCTTTTGGCAATACTTCAGGTGTCTGTACACTTTTACTTAGAGAAATAGGTTTAGGACCAACGGTTTGTGAATGTCTGCTGATAGTCAAAGGTTTCTCTCTCTGGGCAGCTAATTTAAGTGAGGAAACCAGTGTATAATGTTTACAGATCACTGTTCTTAATAGTGAGGGAATAGTGTATAGTTTACAAATCAGTGATCTTTATAGTGATGGACCAGCATATAGTGTTTACATATCAGTATCAGTGTCTTTTATAGTGAGAGACCAGTGTATAGCATGTTTACATATCAGTGTCCTTTATGGTGAGAGACCAGTGTATAGCATGTTTACATATCAGTATCCTTTATAGTGACGGACTAGTGTATTGTGTGTTTACATATGTGTCCAGTGGCTGAGTGGTGTCCCATTAGCTCACCATCATGGATCACTGCCATCTCACCTCCGTCTGTGTGGGTTCGAGTCTCAGATTCAGCCAATGTGGGCATGTGAGAAAGCTTGCCTGTAGCTTCTTGTGGATCAGCAGTTCTTTCCGGGATTTTCCCGTGCTCTTCCTCCACCATTTATACTGGCCGCCATGTACAGCCTATCTTGTGCTGAAAAATGGCATTAAACCCTACAACAACAACAACAACAACATATGTGTCCTTTAGAGTTCTGAACCAGTGTATGACATGTTTACATATCAGTGTCCTCAACAGTGAAGGACCAGTGTATAGCGTGCTACATATCAGCATCCTTTATTGTGTGGGAACAGTGTATGGTTTGTATACATATCAGTAACCTCTGTAGTGAGGGACTTGTGTATGGTGTGTTTACATATCAGTATCTTCAATAGTGTGGGACCAGTATATATTGTTATATATCAGTGTCCTTTATAGTAAGGGACCAGTGTGAAGTGTGTTTACAGATCAGTGCCCCTAATTAATGAGGGACTAGTGTATAGTGTTTACAGATTTGTGTCTATCCTACATACATAATGTGACAAAACCGGGACATCAAACCATTTTGATTTCAACATTTTGATCAGTAGATTGGCTTCTAAACCATTAGAATAGTACTGACATGAAGTTTACATGTCTATTTTTGATCAAGTCTCAAACAAGGCCTTCAAATGGGGTGTGTTTGATGCTCCTATGTGATGGTACCTGCATATGCCAGGTGATATAATTTCTTTCTCCATATATACTACCTTAAAATCCACTTTGCATGAAACACTGCAAACTCTTGATCCTTTGCAAATTATCTGCACATGCTCTCCTTCTGATTTCCAGGCATTGGTGAATTAGTTGTAATAATTAATTGTTTAATTTTACCATTGGGAGATGCACATTACAGCATTTTAACATGAATTGACCAAAAACGATAAAGTCTGCCATTAAAATATTTCTCTTAAAAAAACATCAAAATGCTTCCTCAAATGTTGCCAAAACATATTTTGGTTGGACTTTTTTTTAATCTCACCTCCACCAAAGGTCAGCTGAGTTTTAATCAAAGACTCAGAAAACAATAGAGAAAAGACTCAGAAACCATCATGGATCACTTCTGATCCCATTACTAGTTATAACACCTAAACAAATTATGTTTGTACTTGAAATGCTCCAAATTACAACAATAAGGTAATCAATTTATGTCTTGTTGTGTACACATGTCAGCTGTTGTTTAACAATTCTTAATCCAACTACTCAGTACGCATTGTTGCACCGGCCATTGCACTGGTGGTACAGTTTCAGTTCCCAGGAGACTGGTTCAGGCTTGTTTCCATAATATGTGGATAGAAAGTATAAAAATATCTGGTTTTCTTCTTTAATGTTTTTTTCTCAAATAATCTTTAGATTTTCAAAAGCAGTAGACTTACGCCATAAAATAGTATGTGTGGTAAATGGCCTTTAAAACAGTATTTCTGTCCTACCACAAGTAAAATCAAATATGATCCTATCTGCCTAACTGTCCTGCCACTAGCAGATTCAAATATGATCCTGTCTGCCTAAACTCATTCTTAGTAATATAGCACAGACACAGATCTGCTAGAGAAGTATGTGACAGTAAATCTGGGTCCTTGCTGTATGCAAATGGATAAATGGTACAGGAGTTAAATATTAAAACACCATACAATAAAACTGCAGTAAGAAAAAGGACATTATGTACAATATATGTATAATAATTGTGCCTGACAATACAATCTTATAAATCACATATACACACTGGGATAAACACCATGCAACTCCAAAAGACAAATGACATTCCGTGAGTCATAATAGTGTCTAACAATATAATCCATTATCAATTAATCACCTCAGGTGGAGCAATATGTTATCTTTTCCACAATCTACAAAATGAATTTTAACAGCAGTTAGAGCAAACTTACGAATGAATACTTTTTTTGTGTCATTATTAAATCACTTGAAGGGTGCACCTTCTTCTTAACAGCCAAAAACCAATATATAACTTCAGTGTAAAATTAAACTACACTTGGTTTTCTGAAACATGATAAAGGTCTTCTTAAAATATGTAACAGTTCTTTTAGAAATATACATGTATACATACACAGGATTCCGAAAAGGAAAAATTTAAACAGCAGATTAGACTGCAATTTTCTACAAAATTTCTAAACATGTACATAGTATACAATATCTATGACAATGGTGTTTTAATCAAACACATGACAGTTGTAGAAAGTCATACAAAAAAAGTTTGTTTAACTCGATAATGTTATTGAAGCCACAATCATATCTAATTTGAATGACTGGGAGTTCTACAACAGAATTACAAACTGTAATAAGAGTCTGAAGATCTTGCACAAATTTTTGGATCAAATATGGATTATAAAATTGTCACCATACAAATTTATGAAATTAATCTTGTGGTTGTGGATAAGACTAACACACCTTAAAGTATACATCTGAGTAACACTTCTTAATTCAAGTATAAAATGTTAATTTCAAGGAAACGATAATGAAATAAATTAGGCACAGTATTGACTAAGCTTCCATCAGTCTGAAGTGGAAATGCATTAACTGAATATGAATGCCCTGCTGCAGTGACCTATTTCTGGTAGGCGTCTTGTAATCACCAAGATGTACCTAATAAAAAGCTCCATGAATATGAAACCCTGCTGCAAGTGACCACAAAGTTGCATGAATCCACATTCAAAATTGCCTAATAAACTGACCTCCATACACTTGACATAAGTCAATGAAGCACCAAATATAGGTCAGTGACCAAATTTTAGTTTTAGGTTGGTTCTGTACTCATCAAGACACATCCACATGTAGCAGCCAACAATTCCAGAGACAATGGACTAACTTTAACTCAACAAAACCTAACCACCAAAGTCATCGAGGCATGGAATACATGTCACATTCACCAAATTTTACAAAGGTGGTACTGTACTTTTGTACTCACCAAGATGCATCTGCACAAAAAGCTGCATTGACTTGTGTGACTAAAGTTAATGGTAAAAGATCCAATACCTGTATTTTTGCAATGATAACTATGTATATGAACTATTTACTAGTAATAAGCATGACATAAATGAATGCAATTAATTCACATTTAATCGGTGCGACGACACCATGTTTCTGACACCATTTGATAAAAACCATGATGATGGATCACATCCATGTTGGACAAATCAATAAGCATGAGGATGTTCCAGTTACAATACACATGCTATGGAAGAACTAAAAACAGTTTCCAAGTTTTGGCTATGGAGTAAAGTTTTTAATGACTAGACATCCATACTTTATCTCCATTATTTCTTCCATGCTAGTTACAGTGGTATCAAGAATGCATTATTTTATGTCCAAGGAGATTATTCCATTGCAGAAATATTTGTGCTACTTGGATTTCAGAATAAGTTTTTGCCCACAATGTGCATCACTGGCATTTTTAATGTGGTACAGCCAATCAAATGGTTAATCTGCAATGCAATGCAGGGGATGGGAGGTGGGAGGGGTGGTATGCTCCCAGGAAAACATTGCTAAATTTATTGCAAAATAAAGCATTTCAATTTATTTTATGTTAAAATTAGTTCTTTATTAAGAGTTTGATTTAAATAAATATAAAACACACTATTTTGATCCCTCATTGAGGTCTAATAAATTTTAGCAGTGCTACACCATGCTTCTGCATGTACTTGGTTGCATTAGTGTAGTTGGAATGTTTCACTTTTTTGATAGACAAAATTCTTAATCACCTTTTGTTTGACATAACTTCTATGGCTGGCTATCAGCCACTAAGGGCAGTTGGATAATTACAGTGACAAGATAATCAGTTCATACATCTATTTAATATTCTTAATTATCTTTTGTTTGCAATAACTTATATGGCTGGCTATCAGAAGTTAATGCAATTAGATGATTCAGTGACAAGATTACCAGTTCATACATCAATTTAATGCTTACTGGTGTTAATGTGTGATAAATAAATTGACTGATAATTGTTATGAAATGTTGATGTCAGATTTATACATGACAAATATTTCTGTTTTAGCCAAGAATAGTGGAACAGTTCTTAAAAAGAAACAAAAACTTATTTATGTGTTTGGTATGGCCATGACTGCACCAGCTATTGCATTGGCAATGGCACTGATGTTCATGAACTATTGCCCATTTTCTCCTAAATAACTCTATTGTTTTTATATTGAACATAATTTGTAGACTGATTTTGTGGGAATTAATCTGTTCATGGTCCATGTTCCTCTTCATTAAAATGATATCTAAAATGCAACTGTCATCACTTTAGGTATGAAATGTGTTCAATTCTGTTCAGTACAAGTTCCTTATGGGTTATAAATAGTTTTTTTTTAGCAACTGTCATGTGCTATCTGATGGCATTTTAATGTACCTCTGTACCTCTGTAGGGGGTAATCATAGAAGAATCAGGTTGTGTTGGACAATCTTTTCACAGTTGAACCTGTCTTGAAAGAACACATCTAGTGCCTAAAGTCATGGTCTCTCAAGACAAGTGGTCTCCTAAGACAAGTTGTAACACTATATAATAAAAATCCATGCAATGAGAATCTGGTCAAGACAAGTTGTCACTCATACCAGTGGTCTTTTACAACAAGTTTAACTTAACTAATTCATTTCTCCATTCTATGAAGTGTTTGAAAATGCATACATCTAATGCTGATGGTCATGTAGTTTTGTTTTGTTAGTGGTTCACATCACAGATGACGAGGAATGATCTTGACCATGGCCTTAGTAAAAAAAACTGTTCACATCTTCAATTACTGGGAAAATCCTACAATCAGAAGTTACTCTCTAAATGTATTGTAATTTTTGTTCCAAAATTCCATGGAAAATTTTCATACACTTTTAATCATATCCCAGAATGGAATTACTCTAACTCTGGATATGAACTCTTGTAATGGTCATTATGTTTGAAAAAAACAAAAGCAATATAGAACATTTTTTACAATTCATTTCCAAACTGAAACTATGTTTTTCATTAAGATAGAACAAAAAACAGTTGTATACACTAATCTTAACCATACAAAGATTTTGAAACTAACCTAAATATAAAATTTAACAAAGATATGAGAGACAGATCAGGATGGAAGGACAGACAGATGACACTTATGCTCCTTCCTCATTCCAGGCAGGTTCAACAATCATGTCATATTAGTTTTAAAAAAATCTTTTTCCTATAATTAATTATTAGATTATGCTTAACTGCCCTCCTATGCATCTATCAGAAAAATGAACTCTCCAAAAAAAAATATTAGTTATTCTATTAATAATCCATGTAAGCTTTTTAGAAACATCCAGGTCAAGAAATAGTTACATGAAGCAGCTACATGTGACTGTTTACAACCAATCATGAAGCAAACATGTGACTGTTTACAGCCAATCATGAAGCAGCAACATGTGACTGTTTACAGCCAATCATGAAGCTGTAACATGTGATTGCTTACAGCCAATCATATCAGAAAATGGAGTCAATACGTAACAACTGGAATTAAGATGTCAGAAAATGAAGGGATTCAGAGATGTGATATTTTTGGACCTTACAGTACATTAACCTTCATGTATGTAATTATTTGGTACCAAAAATTTAAATATCCTATCTTTTAATTCCTCTTCATAAAGTTGTTAATGAATGCCTGTAAGTGAGGCCACTTTATCCTGAGGTATATTGCAAGCAAGGCTATATTATAATGGGTTAGAAGGTTACAAACAAGGCTGTGTTACAATGTGGTAAATTACAAGAAAGGCTGTGTTACAGTGTGATATATTACAAACAAGGCTGTGTTACAGTGTCGTATATTACAAGCAGGGCTGTGTTATAATGAGTTAGAAGGTTACAAACAAGGCTTTGTTACAGTGTGGTATATTACAAACAAGGCTGTGTTAACAGTGTGGCATATTACAAGCAAGGCTATACTATAATGGCTGTGTAATAACGGGTTAGAAGGTTACAAACAAGGCTGTTTTACAGTGTGGTATATTACAAGAAAGGCTGTGTTATAATGGGTTAGAAGGTTACCAACAAGACTTTGTTACAGTGTGGTATATTACATGCAAAGCTGTGTTACAGTGTGGTATATTACCAGCAAGCCTGTGTTATAATGGGGTAGAAAGTTACAAACAAGGCTGTGTTACAATGTGGTATATTACAAAAAAGGCTGTGTTATAATGGGTTAGAAGGTTACAAACAAGGTTGTGTTACAGTCATGTAGATTTCAAGCAAGGCTGTGCTACAATGGAGACCTAAGCAAGGTGATGTTAAAGCTGGCTGTGTTACAGCTGTGTATTGCTAGCAAGGCTGTGCTATAATGATTGAGGCAGAAGGCTACAAGCAAGGCTGTGTTATTTTTTAAATCAGGATACAAGCAGAGCTGTGTTATTACAGGGTATATTACAATCAAGGGTGTCATAATGGGGTGGAATACAGATACTAAGCAGTTTGAGAAAAGCCACCCTACTTAGAACTTTCTCAAAGGGCAAAACAGTTGACTGAAGCAACTTTGTAAATAGCACCACAGTATCAAGATTCTTCCACGGGCCAAGCAGGCTGAGCACAGGTGGTTGGTGATGAACTGCAAAAGCATCCCCACCACATCAGTGAAACTTCTTTTAAAGATGCACCCGAGCATTATATCAACATTACAGAGCACAGTGCCTCCGAGGTTAAGATGAAGATTGTTCTCCATGTGAGATTGATTATGCCACTTAACCGTGACAATGAGGATATATTTAAAATCACAACCCCACTGATTCATAGTGGTGCTCATATGATCTAAACCACAAAGACACTGAGACCATTAATGATGAAATTGGTAAAGCTTTTACAAAAATTCTTGAAACATTGGAGAAATTCACCAATGCAGGGTCCAGATGGACAGTGGACAGATGCAATGAAGTTTAATTACATATTTCCTCGTTAAAACCTTGCCATGGATTGAGTTACATTCCAATGTCAGTGTATTCCATGGTGAACAATGATCATAAATGTGGTGCAACTTCATCATAATATATGCAATACCTATGCCACCATCTTCACTAGCCTGGGGTCATAGATCCAATTCATTCCCCATTAATCCATGGCATATGTAACAAGCTAAAACTGTTTAGAATAAGTGTCCTCTTGCGGATGAAGAGTTAATGTCACCACCATGCAAAATTATTTGCCCAATCAAAAACTTGACATGTTAAGTTTTTAATATGGTAACTTCCATGATTTCCACATGTCCAAAGCAAAATGTATACAAAAGGTTTAAATTGAAGAAATTTACATGTGACATGTCTTGTGATCTATGGAGGAAGTTTGGATTATTTTCCACTATCTTCCTAGATAAATGTGACAAAGAATCTGACTGGATCAGTTCCTTCTACCTGCATCCAACCAAAAGAGTGACATCTACTGTTCTGACTAGCTACATATGCCAATGATCAATGAAGAAGGATCAATGACCCCTTGGGTAGCAAAAATGCCTTGACACTAAAATGAAGTGAAAAAAAATAAATTATGCAGCAAAGTTAATGCTAAATTCATTCAACATGCATTCAATGGGATCCATGATTTGCATTATAAAATGGTTCAAAGTATAATGAGGGTGGGGTATTTATTGGTCAGGGACAAGTGTACCACATATAGTGATTTATAATTCAAGTCCAACTGCAAACAACATAGACCCTGATCTGCAACTGCACAATGTGTCAGCAGATTAGGGTCTATGTTGTTTGTTCTACAGATCACTCCTAACAAACTTTATACACCCAGATCTGCCAGTGCATTGTGACAGTAGATCTGGGTCCAGGCAGTTGGATCTGAATTACATGCTAGTACAAACATCATGGCTCATATAATTAGAAAGCATTTTTTCACTCCTATCTATAACAAAGCACCATGGTTTAACTCACCTTAACACAACATTGATATGATCATCAGCTTCATCAGAGGCATCTGTGGGAGCATTTGATGAAAGAGTTGTGGAGCTCCTGAAAGAAAAGGGCACAGATCTTTCAACCATCTTCTGAAGGTCATTAGTTCTCTGTCAGCACAAATCACTTTCTCTAAATACAACTCAGTGTCAGTAACTATGTCTTTCCGTTTTTCCATGCATTTCACCATTAATTCCTTGAATAATCCTTTATTCCCAAGTTCTTTAGTAGCTCAGCTGGATGAGCTGAAACTCTATTACTGGTCTAATGTTTTATCTCTTTTCTTGCCATGATGGTATGTTCATGTTTACCTACTCATTCATCCTAAGATTTTTTTTCTTTTTTATGATTCAGTTTTAAGAAATATTATTATTCACACTTTATTGCACACTTTGTCATATACACATATAGTCTGTGGAACATTCAGTATTAGTTTACTTGATGCAGATTACAAAGTTCAAAATTTCCCTTTTTAAAATACTTTACATGTTAGTAAACTTGTAGAATAATTCACAACCCTTGAAATAATATTCAAGATCCATGAAATATCATTTTCTAGGTGGTCTTTTTTTAAATTCTGGTGGCATGGTTCATTCCGAGAGCTCACTTCAAAAAATGTTTTGTTATATGCATTGAAGCACGTTCTTCAATATGTGTAAACGGCCTATCACCAAACTGCAAAGATATTTCCAAAAGTTTTCAAGTACAATGGATCAAACATAACACCCCATGGTTTAAACTGTATATCTCTCAACAGTTATTCAGGTATACTCTCTTGAAACATTCATCTTCTACAGCCAAACGTTTGGTTTAATCCATACTTGATCCAGAAAGTACTTTACAAACAATACACATAGATCAGACTGTCTTTGAATGATGGTTTTTCCTGCTAGGTACAGGTAAACTGGTTTCAGTATACAGCCATGTATCTCATTTAAGATTAAACACTTTGTTTACACCGTCGCCTTTGTACCTAAAACAATTAAAGTAATTGTTCTTGTTCAGTATCTTTCAGTGCGGAGGCTCGTATGGGTATTTTATAGATTTCTGTAATGATTATTGAGCCTGACAGGGTGAGTTGACCTTAAATCAAACAAGTCGTTTAGACATAGTCATTGGCTTAATGTATTGTAAAAGAGACTGGAACTGAACGTTACTGATAAGAGATAGCATATCTCCGTTGTTACATCTATAACGAGTGGAAAGGACATTATGGATGACAGATTGATGGTCATCCAGGAGAAAATATCTTGGTTTATGTTGTGTCTGGGATTTTATATGTCAAGTGTTCCCCAAATCTATAATTTTCATGATGCCTAACAACAATTTCCTGCTTTGGCATGACTGAAACTTAATTGTGCTGTTTATACAGTATTTATTTCCTTAAGGTTTATCTGGGCCTGTAAAAGCTGGAGGCCAGAGGGGGATTCAATTTTTGTCGGTGAAATAAAGTGTTTAGAAAGATTCATGGTAACTTATTCAACTTCATATCATGCTATGCACAAACGTGTGTGTTTAGCTGAAATTTAATCCATCCATATTATGTTAGGTACAAATGTGCATGTTTAGCTGAAAGTTATTCAA
The DNA here is from genome assembly GCA_016617855.1 of Megalonaias nervosa. Taxonomy (NCBI): domain Eukaryota; kingdom Metazoa; phylum Mollusca; class Bivalvia; order Unionida; family Unionidae; genus Megalonaias; species Megalonaias nervosa. The sequence continues at coordinate 33,259 of JAECUM010019371.1, read as the reverse complement.
CTCCATATCATGCTAGCTACAAATGTACGTGTTTATCTGAAATTTACTAAATCTACATCATGCTAGGTATAAATGCGTTGTGTTGAGCTGAAATTTATTAAATCCACATCATGCTAGGTATAAATGTGTGTGTTTAGCTTAAATTTATTCAATCCATATCATGCTAGGTATAAATGCATGTGTTTAGCTGATTATCAGTTATACAGCACACCCTCACTTAAAGGCCTTTCATTATAACACGGTTCCTTTAATAAGGCAAGTATGGTAATGGATCCCAATTTATTAAGCAGCAGTAAAATTAAATCATGTACTTATTTTTAAAGTGGTCTCAGTATACTCTATGGTTCCTATGGACAGTGTTATTATCAGTAATGTATTTGCATCATGTACTTCCTTATAAGGTGGTCACACAACCAAGTGATATAGTCAATGATTCCTATGGACAGTGTTATAATGAATACTGTATTTTACTTCATTTTAACATGGTCTAACACAAAGGCAGAATACTCTATGGTTAATATGGACAGTGTTATAATGAGGGACTACTGTATTATCCATTAATGGAAATGCAACAGTTGCAGAAAACTCAACTTGTGACCTTAACCTTTCTTATTCTCCTAAGACAGTTTAAGCATGCTAGTCATGAAAGTCCAAGCATTACCAGATTTAATTGATATATTGTCAAATCTGGGTTATATGTGCATATGAGAAAAAAAATCTTGATGCAACATAAAAAATTTAAAAATAATAAGCATATGTGAAAAGAATGAAAGAAAAAATAATCATGGAAAACAAGTGCACTTTGACAGTCTGGTATTTTTTTAACAAATAAAGCATATAGGTACATGTATATGTGTTAAATGTCTAAGACCAAATTTTAATCTGACAAATTTTCTTCCCATAAATATTGCAAATATTTGTTTTTTATAGGTGGAACATTTGTCACAAATCCTAAATTTATCCTGCAATATGCAAGTAAAATATTAAAATGCTTTTAAATCTAAGGTTGATATTTAGCATAACTATTGAAACTATTCACATTGTTGTATAATGACACACACATGTATTTCACTATCAATAATCAGCATTATTAACAAAAACACATTTAATAAATAAGTACGTGCACTAATTATCCATAATTACAGCATTTAAGAATTAAGTCACCAACCAATTTGTCTAAGATATTAATTAAAGACAGGAAAGTCATATTTTCAAAAATGCATTGCAAAATATTGATGAAGGGTTTATTTGCAGCAGTAAAAAGACTGAATGTTTTCATTTTGCTGAAAATTTAGACTTTGTAGAACAGTGCAAAGAAACGACAACTAGAGTTGATCTTTTCTTTAACCTAGAAGGTCTTAAAGCACTGGGATTTAATGTTCAATATCTTCAAGTACATGTTCATAGACCAGATTTCCTGAAATCAATTTATCCAGCAGACATGACTGACAGATCACAGGTTTTGACTGCCACATACTGCAAATGACCAAATATCAATCATATGATATCTCAAACATGATTATATCAAACCAATGCCAAACAAGCACTTAACAAAGTACCTACAAGCATTAAAATTTTACCCTCAGATTTGACCTGAATTGCCCATCAATTAATTGTTGTGAATTTTAGATACAGTAAGTAAGCTTACTGAAACAAAAAAAAATTTGTTTTAGAAAAAAGTAGAGTGGCATAAAATACTACTGTTGGGTGAAATTCAATAGTATAATGTTCCGAAAGAAAAAAAAATCATTTTATAAATACATGTAGTTTGTTAGAAAACTAGTGCAGTGCAGAAGATGATGCTAAAATTGAAACAACAGCTAATCCAGAACAAACAATGACACATTTTCTGGTACATTTAATAATTAATCATACCAATGTTTTCACATTTGTTACAACTTTTTGTACCTCCTGTGAATGTTTCTATAATAACTCTACTTTCACAAATATCTGGCAGCTACAATAATTGTCCAGAAAATATATCAACAACAGCCACCCATATATATATATATATATATATATATATATATATATATATATATGTGTGTGTGTGTGTGTGTGTGTGTGTGTGAAAGCATTATTGTCAAACTTATATATATAGATATCATGCCCCTTGAGTCCTTATGTTGAATCTAATTATTGGCTGAGTGCTTGGATAAGTGGATAAGGGTGCTTGTGCATGAGAACTGGGCAACAGGCATGAATACTAGCAGTACAAGCTCATTACAGCTTAGAATGACATACAACACTCCAACCTGTTTGATTATACTGATGTCATCTGTGTAAATTTCTTTCATATAATCATGTATCCAAACATGTAAGATAAGTATTTTTCTTTCTGTCTGGTATATTATAGGTGTAATTTTTTCTTTATAATTTCATGTATACACTTTGAATTTTTAAAGAGAAAGTGCAGTGGGTCTGTGCATAAAGCTGAGTATTAAATTCTGTTTGCCTAGCAAATGAGTTTTTAAAAAAGATGCAGTAAGTGTGATGATGATGACGACAGTAATAAAATAACCGACTTTTTTTTTTGTAAATTGTTTCCATTTCAAACTTAATCCATTGCAAAGCTCTAAACATTCTGACACAGACTGCTCTAGTGGCCTAAGTGGCTAAAGCATCTCCTTCAGAAGCTGGAGGTCATGGGTTCAAACCCCAGCCAGGTCATACCAAAGACTTACGAAAATGATACTAAGCAGCTGCCTTGCTTGGCACTCAGGATTAAGAAGTTAGTGTTAGGACTTGTCAGCCTGGTGTCTGGATAATGTAACTGGGTGAGACATGGTACCACATGATTGCAGCATGATGCATCAGTGCTAGACACCACTATACACTGCACACAGCAAACATCGTAGCAATATGACTCAAACTGTAAAAGCAACATTAATAAAATCCAAAACACACATACACTCTATGGTGACAAAGTCAAAGGTACACAGAAAACTGAACATGCTTCCACATTTATGTATTTAAGGAAATTACACAACTAAATAGTTTTATTTACTGATGGATTATTAACAACAATAATCTAGATATTGGTTTCTGTTCAATAAGGGTGGTTTTCTCTTAGCCTGCCCGAAGCTGCTCCTTGTAAGAGTGATAAAATACTTTAAGAAACTTCAAAATCGTCTCAATATAAAGTCCAATACAGAGATATTTATAGTTTTTACCAAAATAATTTACTTAATTTTTATTTGATGAGTTGTCCATATTATGATGCCCTATAAAACAATATAAACTTGACTCTCACTTACTTCAAAGCTTTGATGCCAAAAATATAAAATTGTGATCTGTAATCTAGAGTAGTTGAAATTATGATAATGAAGTAAAACAATTTCTCTCAAGTTTTAAATTTCTACATTAACTTTATATACTATCAGAAAAATCCCAACCTGGTCAACTTTCTAAAAATTTAATAAAGCAGCAAAAAAAAGGATCATTAATTTTCAAACCAATGTGTCAAATAATCAAATAATGGAATGATACCCCTTATTTCAAGTTTTATAATGATACGTCTTACTCATCGTTACCATGTTAGGACTGAATCTCTATGTATATTTAATATCTAGGCTGTAATCTTTAGTTAAATATTTACCATGAGAGTAAGTACAGTTTCTTCGATTATCTGTAGATCATAAATGACTAGATCAAACATACCCGTGATACTTCTATGAGATGACAAATGTCACAATTTTTACAATCTCAAGCTTTCTTTATTACCCAAGTTCAATTTCACACAGAACAACAGATTTTCTGCTGTTTTTTTCCCCTAGTGATATTTTGAACAAAATGAAAATACTTTACAAGTATTTTCATTAAAAGTTGAAAGCAGGAGTAAACCTATAAATAGAATGAAACAGGGACACCACTGTACACATTCCACTCAATCTGCAACTTGTTAACACAAGGCAACAGCGAACACAATGTAACAGCGGACACACAGTAACGGCCTTAGCAAACGCAGGGCCCAATTTAGATCATTTTGGCAGGGCCCCCTGGATTTATGCATGGCATTTGGAAATAAACTTTCAAACAAGTTATACAATACTGAACTTAAAAATTTCTTCCATTGCTTTAAAATTACTTTATCTCAATAGATATATTTTTAAAAATTACTAACACATGGGACCTCTGTGAGCGTGGGGCTCAAGTGGGCCAAATCAGTCCAATCAGCATAAGGCCAGTTCTGTGAACACATTAAGGACCTGCACTTTGCATCCCAAGCCATGGGCGAAAATCTGCTACGCACTTCCGTCATATGTAGCTGAATGTGATTAGATTTCCTCATTTCTATCAAATAGGCATAACCTGCTTAATTAATCATTGCAAGTTGGAGTAAAATTTTTCATGGGAAAGTTGACCCAACATGATCTCTTTGACTGAAAAATCCAATCCTTAGTTTCTCTTCCAAAGTGACTTAGTGAATGATGAAAGGGCACTTTCTTTGATGTGTGAGAACTTGTTTCACTGTTGTTGTTAATAATGTATTTTTTTTTCTGCATATTCATAAACAATTAGGAAATCTTACTGCAGGGACCCACTTGTAAGAAAAAAGGAGCATTACATATGTTTAATGATGCATTCAACATGGATGACACTGAAAAAAAATTTTTTTTCACACAATCCACCAACATTCAAACTTCACAGAATATTTTGTCAAATCTCACAGTCTGGTACTTAGGAAGTGTCACAGGTTTGGTCTAAATCATCTCTGCCCAGATTGTATATGTATAAAGAATTGCTGATAACAGTTTGGGGGAAAAAAAGTAGCAAAATCTACCCCCATTTATGGTTTGTTTTCTGTCAATGGATACATTTTGATCTCATTCATTGAGAAAGTGGTGATGTTACTGAGACTATAATGCCATAATGTTGAACAAGACATCAAGGTTTGTATAAACTAAATTTGTATTAAAACATTCTGAATTACATAAAGTTTACCTTTTGTGTTTTCTTCATTAATTTACCTTAAAATATTTACTGCAACATCCAGCAACCCAAAATTTGAGTGTTTCATCTTTATTTCACTTTGTTTTCTCCACAGGTCATTGTTTGGTTGTTTACTGCATTGTAATGAAAGCCAAGGTAGGCTGGGTGGCCCAGACTTGGTCTGGAACGATCTTAGAAAGTTAAATGATAGAATCTATCTCCCTGAATTTATGATGGACATGAATGGTCCATGATGCACATTAACAAAAAGCTCATAGATTCCAGTTTAGTTCATGGAATACATGCCATCAAGTTCATTCCAAATCAAATTCATTCGGTAGTCCACTCAAAACAATATGATCAGCTAACTATTCAATATAATGAAATCAACAAATTCTGCTTTATTCTTGCAAATTATATGCACTATGTGTATTAGGAGAATTTTGAAAAAGCCAATTCTTTCCATCAAAAGAATTAACTATGCACAAAAATACTGAAAATAACGAGGTTAAAGTTGCCATCCTTGTTTGAAGTCTCATCAATATTTAGGGACTGACCCATGCTTGTTCCAACTCACATGAGAACATTCAAAAATGCACATAAGCAGATGAAATGAACTGAAGCTTTGCATAGCAGCTGAAAGAAAAACAAAAGCCTATTGTCGCTACTGTTAGTGCTTCAGATCAGAAATACCATATATACTCATTTATATGTCCAGTCCAACTGTAAACAACACAAACCCTTATCAGCCATTGCATAATATACTGGCAGATTTGGGTCTGTTGTTTGTTCTATTAATTAGGATTAACAAACTGATCTGCTGGCATATTATACAATGGCAGATCTGCTCTATGCAGTTTGAATTGTCTCTGACTATAATTGGTACTTTACTAAAACTACTCAATGACTTTCCAACTTTATCTAGTTAATGGGAGATATGGTACAAGTAGGGCTTTCTGCAACAGATACTGATTTGTTTTTGAAGAAAATTTACATAAAAATGGTAATTCTTTAATTTAAAATTGGTAACTATTAACATAAACAACATGAATATTACAAAATATTATGCATGTGAAAAACCTCACTGACAAGAATGATTTGGTTCAGTCCTTTATGGCACAGAAACACTAGTGCCAGGACCATGGGAGTAAAGTGTAACATTGCCCAAGAACACACCACGGTAGCTGACCCTGGCTGCTCTGATGACAAGATTCAAACCCTCACCCTTCTGGTTGCGAGTCCAGCATGCTAACCAATGAACCCTTGTGTGACTGCTCTGGTGGCCTAGTGGTTAGAGCATCCGCCTCTGATGTGGGAGGTCATGGGTTCGAACCTCAACCGAGTCATACCAAAGACTTATAAAAATGGTACTAACAGCTGCCTCACTAGGCACTCAGCATTAAGAGGTTAGCGTTAGGACTGGTCGGTCTGGTGTCGGGATAATGTGACTGGGTGGGATATCATTCTACTTGTCTGCAGCATGGCTCCCCAGTACTAGACATCATTATAAACTGCCTCACTGCAGACATAATGACTTTATTTAAAGAGGGTAACACAATTAGCTTAGAACTAATCTACCTTGAGACCCTCGTACAAAGAAATTTATTCATTTCAGCTGCATCTCTGAAGCCACTGGATACAATGGGTTTGGAAGAAGGATATAGAGTGGGCATTTCTAATCTCAACTAGAATACTATTCCAGAGCAAAGTTCCAGAGTATTGGAAACTTTTTAAAAATAATTCCTTATCTGGTTTGGGAATTTTATACTGTTTGGTAGACATGGGAATTTTATACTGTTTGGTAGACATGGATCGCAGGTGGGGAGTACTGCCAGGTAGCCTTTACTGGAATAGTGATTGTAAATATTCAGGAGCACTATTATTGGATATCCTGGACATTAATTTGGCTTTTCTCAGATGAATTCGGTCTTTAATAGGTAATATTTTTAACTTACCAGCTAAATTTTCCTTGCTTTCTTTCTGGATTGATATTAGCACAAATGCTCTTTTTTGAAGATGTGCCAGCTTTGCTATGTTTTTATCATTTGAATTACCCCATACTGTATTATAGTAGTCTAAATAGGGTTGTATGTAACTGTTATAAAATAGTTTTCTGTGCCCTTCAGGGAGAAAATGTCTTATCCTACTGAGAAGCCATAAACTTGAATTGACCTTTTTACTGATATGTTTGATATGTTCAGTCCATGATAGGTTGTTATCCACCAAAACACCAAGTAGTCTATCATGGCAGACCATTTGCAAATTTTTATCCTTCTATGTCAGACATAGTTCATCACTATCAAGATTTGTCCTTTTTGGCCGCATTGAGATAAGTAATATTTTAGTTTTACCAGTATTTACCACCATGCCATTGCATGTGCACCAGTTGTCCAGTTTGTTTAGGGCATTCTGTAATGAAATTTCAAGTTCATGCTTTGTGTTTTGAATGTCTGACAATGTTGTGTCATCTACATAGAGATCTGTTGATGATATTGAGTCCCTAAGTAAAGTGTTAGGTCATTAATAAATAAAATAAATAGTAACGGACCTAGAGCATCGTAGCGATATGAATGAAAAATTGTTAAAGCTACATTAAAAATCCAATTCACACACACATTTACCACTGTGACTCCTCTCTGATTTGAACAGAAAGGGTCAATATTGTGTGTCTATTTATTAGTAAAAGGTAAGGGAAAAATTAAATCCATTTCCACAAAAACATGATCCTAAATAGGCTTGATGCACAAGTCCTGCACATCATAAGAGAACACCAATGGAGGCTAGAGTCATGATGACTCAGTGGTTGGTGTGATGTACTCATAACTGAATGGGTGCAGGTTTGAATCCTACCATCAGATCAAACAGGGTCAGGTATTGTGGTGTGTCCTTGTGCAAGGTACTTTACAGTAAAGGCTGTTATGAAAGACTGCCCCTTCTGGCAACAAAAAATGGTCTCTCAAGACAGGTGGTCTCTCATAACAGGTTTGAAATGACCCGTTTCCAAGGTCCAGTCTCAGAACAATTTAAAATAAAACAACCACAACCACTGTACATATTTTCTATTCTTTATTAATAGTTCTTGCTAAAATATGGTATGCATTCATCTGAAAGAAAAATTATACAGCAATAAAGATATACTTCTAACATCAAATTTTAATCACATTTACATTTGAAGATCATATGTACATGTATTAATAGCATATGAAATCGTTTCTGATTTACTCCATTTCCTTTATAACACCCTAAATTTGTGTTACCAACATTTAAACTGCTGTTTTGTGAGTGTTTTACTCTTTTCACTTCTTTCAGTTACAATCATTATTTTCTTCAGCGTAAAAATTTATCTCTTTTTAGTTGGAGGATCTTCCATGGTTATGAAGGTACTAGGTGTTAACATTACAAGTGCTCAGTTGTAATATCGACTGTAAAGGCAGTTTTGACTAGACTTTAGGAAAATATGAAAAATCTTTACATGTGCATTGCATATCTAACAATTAATGAAATAAAATGAAAACAGTTATCTTATCCAAAAACAGAATCATTTACTCAGAGACAAAAGCCAAAGATGCCATACTGGGTTAACTGTATAAACAAAGTGTGTAGCCCAGTCAGACCAACTTAAATAGATGACAGCTTGGAGACTGGGATGTAATCACTGTAACCGGGGGGGGGGAGAGAAAACAACAAACATCACAAGCCTTTAAAACTATCAATCGAATCCCACAAATGATACTCACTTGCTGGTTTAAAAGACAAAGACCTTATACACTCCCAGGCAATATGGATTAACCCTAAAGACAAACAATATATGCAACCACTACCTAAATTTCAGCACCACAATGGGAACTCGCAACATGTACATTAGCCTGGTGTACATACTGTACCATTTGTCACTATATACAAGCTGGTAGCCAGAATCCTTTTTTGTTTTTTGTTTGATTGTTCTTTTCATGCATGTTTTTGATCAGAACAATCTTTACTATTCAAGCAATCATTGTTACAAATGATTACATAAAGGTCAGTGGTGTCTGTCTCTGTTCTCGTGATATAGTCATTCATAGAGCTGCATGCTGGGTCCTACTCGTACATATCATCAGTAGTTACAATAAGGCTGGGAACCAGGCTAAGTGCTGGGATACGCTACAGGTACTTTAGTCTGATTTGCAATAGAAAATGTATAAACACCATAGGTAAAATTTCAGATACTGGTAGCCAGCCTCCTTTTTTTATAATGTATAAGCAGTTGTTGGATTAAATAAAGATCGGTGGAGTTTATCTCCATTTTTGCAATGTGGTTGTTGATAACAGTGTCAAAATGCATATTTTGCCAAGATATCGTGGTCACTGGTCACGTTCAGCAGGTGGTCGCCCATGACAGAATGTTTATATAATAAAATCAATCCATGCATTACGATTGTGGTCGGAAATGACAGATATTTGCTCATAGCAGAGGTCGCTCAAAACAGTTTTTACTGTACTACAATTGCCTTGACTCTAAAATAACTTCCTTGGGCAAGGTACTTTACTACAAATGCTTTGGCACTAAAATAACCTACTTGGGCAAGATACATTTTTACAATTGCCCTGGCACAAAAATAACCTCCTTGGACAAGGTATTTTATTACAATTGCCCTGGCACTAAAACAACCTCCTTGGGAAAAGTGCTTTACTACAAGTGCCCTGGCACTAAAATAACTTCCTAGGGCGAGGTACTTTACTACAACTGCTTTGGCACTAAAATAACTTCCTTGAGCAAGATACATTACTACAATTGCCCTGGCACTAAAATAACCTCCTTGGGCAAGGTACTTTACTACAATTGACTTAGCACTAAAATAACCTCCTTGGGCAAAGTACTTTGTCCTGGCATTAAAATATCCTCCTTGCGCAAAGTACTTTACTACAAGTTACTGTTCAATAACTTACTTGTGTCTGTCATAAAACAACAAAAGCAAACCAAATCATTACTTGTTAGGTTTTTTTTTTAAATACATTTAGGTTCATACAAAAAAAATTAATGTTGCCTATAATATAGCTTCATGTGATACACAATTAAAGCTCAATGATGATTTAAAATCGCTGATATCTTTAACTTCAACCAAAACTATTTTAGGAACAAAGAAACTCTACGCAGTTGTCAAAGTTGTACTGATTATATGTACTTAACTGTTCCATTTCTTTTTTCATACCAAGGCAAAAGAGGATGATATATCAAAAACCCAAAATCACATTGTCATTCTGCAGAAACAAACAAAATTGCAAGGTCAGATGAACATCAGCACCATATTGTCTGTAAGTCTGTGTAGTTATTGGATCCAACTGCAAACACCACAAAATCTGATATGTTGTCACACGGTATACCAGCAGATCCAGGTCGATGCTGTTTGCTCTACTGATTTGCCCTTACAAACTGCATAGAACCAGATCTGCCAGCACATTATATACCTGCTACAGTTGGATCCAACTTATAAGCTGGTACATTTAGTACAAAAATTGTTATCTTTACAGAAGTATACTGTATTTAACAAATGGTGCAATACAAATTACAGACACTGTAGAAACTGGCATGTATTTTAAGAAACTGTGTCTGCATTTCTCTTGTTTATTGGTTACAAATATGTACACTGCTTCTTGTCCACCCAAGCCCTATCCTAGGTTTTTAATTCTTTTAGGCATCATGTACAATGTCCCCAGTTTACAAGCAGCATATGCAATTTGTTAGATATCCAACACTTGTACATTCAAATTAATGGTCAGGCATAATAAAAAGTAAGTTCCCCCCCCCCCTCAATTTATCTCTTAAAGACCTGCACAAAATTTAAGCAGGAACAAAAATTCAAAAATCCTCCAAAGATTACAAAATTTACAATCCCAGTCATCTGGATGTCAAGGTACACATTACCCTGTAAAATACTTCAATGTTAAATTATCATGCGGACCAAGTAAACAGCAGATACCCAGGGTAAGGTCAAGATGTTTCCGCTATTTCAAAGAGGAATCATGTCACAATGCTTTGTTTGCAGACCTCTCTTGATACAGGTAATCTTTACCTAATGTAAATTTGCACAATTAGGTCCTCTAGATACACACATATACACATGCTTTACCATATATCTACCTTTAAAAGCGTGAATGGTTGATCAGAAACACTAAATTCGAAAAAGATGCAGCGAAATATAGATATTGTGCTGTTTCAATAATGCTGTTCACTGAAACCATAAAAGCAACCTGCATTATATTGAGGTCACCTTTATATGCTGTGGCACATTCCAGCACTTTTTGTACCACAATAATGCATAAAACAAAATCATGCCTCTAATGATGGTAAACAACTGTATAATGGCCATCAAAAGCCAAGAGCTAAAATCAAGTGAAACTGTTCATTAATAATACTGCACAGAAAAATGTAATGATAAAAAATGCCTCCATGCTTCATTGCTCTGGTAAAGATGTCAAAAATGTTACTTATCCTCTAATGAAACATACTGCATTGCAACTACAGGTGTTCTCTAAAGATTAACTACAGGTGTTCACTAAAGATTAACTACAGGTGTTCACTAAAGATTAACTACAGGTGTTCACTAAAGAAGATGGTAACATAACAAAAATGGATTCTAATATTGACTGTTTCAGCTGTGTTTGGAGCAGCAAAAAATACAAATGAGCCATTTTCAAATTTCAGTCAATATAATTCAAGTTATGAAAAGCGTCACAAATGTCCGACTTCTGACAAAAAAAAGTACAAATGATCAGTATGTGACAATGTGATGAGTGTCGCTTTTCAACATATCGAAGTTAAGTGTGAATTCATGGCTGACAAGTATCTCAGGACAGAAAGAAATGGTCAAAGCAACCGTGTACTTTGATGATAAGAACAATAAAGGTGTGGCACTGGCGAGATATATAGCAAACCACACTAAATGAACTACTGGATTAAACAATATACAGGGCAACAGCTTTTCAAATATTTTGACTAACAACTAGCCCCAAGATCTAATTTCATTTAATAATAACCCTAAAAAAAAGATTACACATTGTTAATAAAGTCTGACAGAAAGTAAAAATTTGTTTATTAATATATCAATCAGTGTACATTGGAGCAATGAAAACTGTATTTTCTGCAAACTTCACTAGATGCATGTCAACATTTCTCAAAAATCTGAAATTGTTCAGGCATTCTAGAACAGTGGTTCCCACTCTTTTTTGGCTGCAACCCTAAAAAACAGTTTTTCTGAGCCTCACAACCCATTTCCACATTTTGACAACTTTTGCCACCCTCCAAAAAAATAAAAAATACCTGTGGCCCTCCAGAACATCCTTGTGACCCTGATATGGGTTGTGACTTGGAGGTTGGAAACAATTGTTCTAAAAGAATATTGGCCATATTAAAGCTCACAAAAGATCTAGAAAAGCGCACCTGAATACTGAATTGATTAGCCTATTCCATATCAATAGGTTAATTCAAATCAATATTCATATTATCTTCAATTATACTTTAGTATGAGTATACAACTTTACAACAGCAAAATCTGGTATATTTAATTACATCAGCACTCAACAAACTTCTCATGTTTTTAAACTCCTTCAAACCGACATAATGGTCATTGTCTTTCATTAATGATGCATACCTTGTCAGCTCCAACCAGAGTTTTAAATTTTATTTCAAATGGGCAAAAGATGAAGTTCACAACCTGAATTAAATGGTGACTGACAATAATCTTATTAGCTCTCGAGTTCTATTAAGTTGTTTCCCCAATCAAAGATGGTTGGTTTGACACACCAAGCTTAATAATCCACACTAACATGCAACTCACCTTACACACCAAACCAATATTTGACTGAAATTGAACTCAAAATGGCCTGAAACTCACCATTACTAATCACCTAATTCCTAAGAATGTTTGTACCCGACTTCTCATATTTGACTTGAAAGACATCATGAACTGTAAGACTGAATGCCAATTTGTTTTGGGTTTTGTTTGTTCATGGTATTACACCCTGAAAACTTAATTGTCAATTTAGGTAATTTCAGTCAAGAAGAACCTCAAATTAATAGGAAATGCAGTACTATATAAGTCATCACACTCTGTTGAGAAAAATATAGGTTAAAAATGGGCAAAGCATCAACCTCTAAAAAGTAGTGGCATAACTATGCCATCAATCAGCCTTAAAGGTTTTCACTTCTCTGTTAATGCACAGTAAATGTTGTGTGAGAATGTATAAATGTCATCATTCTCTAATGTTCACAATAAATTTGATCACGCCCTAATTTGCTAATTCTTATGTGTCTGGGTGGATGTTGCCATCAAATTTATAAAATTTTGAAGAAGTACTTATTTTTAATTCATATATGTCATATAGTTGCTACTTTTCTAGTTGCATATCGCAAAAGACCAATCAGATCCTACACACTTACATAAATGAGAGTGACAGAAAAACATGCATTCCATAGGTTATGCAGGCAGAGAAAATGATACATAACTTGTATAGTATAGGCTGACAAATAGAAATCATCATCATCATCATCATCATCATCATCAATCCTTAAAATAATGAAAAATGGATTCCTTTAATTGTATATTGGTCCAATTAACAAAAAAAAACAAAACAAGCAAATAAAATGTTTAACCCTTCATATGATCAGATGAACCCAGTTATCTAACTCTTCATGTGAACCGTGTGATTATAGCATAGTCAATGCAAGCACTGGAAGCCAATGATCAGAAACTGAAACACTTATGCATGATAGATTGTTATTAATAGTAGTCCTTTCATCATAACAGCAAACAGAGATGCAGGTAAAGCTTGCACATGTGATTTTTGTGGGGATAACACATGTTTGGCAAGTTTTGCACTGCTAGTTCCAAAATCTGATTTGTACAGGAACACATCATGAATGAATGAATGAATGAATGAATAAATTTATATGAAGACAACACAGACTAAACCAACTTTACAAATGTTATATTACATAACAAAATGATGCACAAGTGCAATAATTTTCTGCAATTAATTTTTTTCTTCAAGAAAATTATTTCATTTAGTAATAAAATGCATATTCTGCCTGTGAAAAAGCTGAAAGGTGAGGAGAGAGTATAACAGGTAGAATTGGGCATGTTTGCTTGGATAGCTCGCTGTAGAGTGCCCATCAACAGTAAGTAAGGTCCCGAGTTTGAGACCCGGTACGGCCATGCATTTTTTCCATTTAAAAATACTAAAGCAAATATATAAACCTATTTTAAAAGCAATAATTCTGTTAAGAAACGAGTGTCAACAATATAAATCGTAAATTATATTCATAAAGCTCAATTTTTAATGTGTATGCATTTGGTGGTCTATAAAAGTCTGTAAGCATATGATTTTGATGCAAAAAGATTTTGTCAAGGAAGATATGGGGGGGGGGGGGAGGACGCACTATACAACTATTTTGTCCGTTGTAATTTAGCCATGATACCCTGCACTTTCCGTGTAAACATCATTAAGATCTAGACCGTGCCATTGCAAGGGAAACAAAACTGTGAAGGGAAATCAATATCTTTACAGGCTGCCCATTTAGATCTCTTTTCGATAAGTATATTACCTTTCCATTACCAATTTTTAGTTAGCTCTAAGCAAATTAATTCTTGTGCAGACGATCTAAATGTTGCACGCAGACCTGTAGAGGTGTAATCAAGGGCGACAATTCATATGAGGATATTTCCGATCGGAACATCACTCGGCTATTTCCGTCAAGCCGAGAAATAACCTCTGTGGTCGCTGTGAAAATTCATATCTATATTTGATGGGTTTGGTGATTCGCCAGAGGCGGAATTGACCGCATGTAGTACCCAGCAATGGCTGACCTTATTCGATTACTCTGCGCCACAGTCCTCTAAATAATCGGCTTTTGAAAGAAAAAAACACAGGAACTTGTAAAGTTTGCTTATCCTTCTTGTGGCTTTTTTCTCCCAATCGGAATATCCTCGACCTTTTCCATCTCAACCAAAACATAAACATCCGAATGGAAATACTGGCCATTTTGAATTGCCCTCAAGCCCGTGGGTTCTTTTTAATATTAACTTCATAACGTCCCAATGAACAGATAAAGTGTCATCACTAAAAGCAACGCAAGCAATAGTTGCAAACACCTGAAACGGAATGATTTTTTTTTCTTCAAGTTTATTTCATGACTAAGTTGCAGGAATAAGATTCCAAATTAAATGTGCAGGAATTGCACTGATTATTGAAACGTCATCGACTGTTATTTTCAATGTGTGTCATGTTATAAGACTGTTCTTCGCACATCTCAAGTAAAAGTCATATAGATCATGTATACGCATTTACTCATCTTAAATTAAATATAAATTGCTGTTTTTAGAATTTAACACTGATTTTGTTTAAACAAAGTATTAAATCCTGATTATCGACTGCTCTGCACCCTAACTGTCATCAAGAAACTTCCAGACGTAAATTATCGATCGCTAAGGACCTTTAAACTGTGGTCAGGTACTACATGGGTCGTCAAAAGATTTACGTCGATTCTAATTGTCACAAGATTGGGTAGTACGAATTTGTTTATCAGCATGTGTAGCTTTCATTGTCGACAGCACAGCGCGCGACATTGAATCCAGATTGTACTGGATCACACCTTTAAGTTGATCTCGTCCACAAATGATTTCGCCGTATGTAGTTCTCGGGGCGTATCTCTATCGCAAAGAGACAAAGACGTTAATGTTTGCCGCCTTTAAACACCACAAGTCTATTGGAATATCGCTCGGCCATTTCCGTCAGTTCGATATTACGATCTGATAGAAATAGCAGGGCGATCGCCGCCAGAGTGTGACATCAATCGCAATGTCCTCGGCCTTTTCTGTCGGATGCTTAGAAAAACTCGGATCCAAATATAATAACCATTATGAACTGCCCTCGATCCCATGGTTTTATTACGACATAATAACTACATGATGTTACAATGACTAACTGACGTGACATCACTAGCAGCAATGTAAGAAATAGTTTTCAAGTTACTGAAACAGAATTTCAAAAAATGTCTTCATTACAAAATTGCAGGTAACATTAATACGTCAAGGAGAGTTACTTTCAACATATGCGGTTCCTCTCTACAGTTATTGAGCACTTCCGAGACCGTGACTGGTATAAAATGAAATTGTGTGCATTGGCAACAAGCACAGTGGAGGTAACGTTGACATATCTATACTACTTTCATGTACTCATATGTGGTATTAGGGAAACAATGCGCTGCCTAAAACAGTTGATTCAAATGGCTGGTCACATGTGCTCGAGAAACGAATTTGAAAGGTCCAACGTATAATAAGTTTAGCAGTTATTCAAACAGAGAAAATGACTAGACGATACTACCTTATGAAAGTGCTATAAACGAATTATAAAACATTTTATTTTTTAAGAATAAAATGAGAAAAAGTTACAATTTTTTTCCCAGTTTCCCTCTAAAGTCCAGGAAGCTAAATGTCCAAGCGAAGCTAGCAGTCTTTTAATAAATGCACTTCTTACGTAAAGTCAAGCTGCACTCTCTATAACTCAAATTGTACCGAATAATCACACCGAAATAAAGCGAATTACAATTTATTTTAACATGGAGAATGTCTTTCTTTAAATATGCCGGTTAATCAGCCAGGAAAACTTGGGAAATTCTTTTCTGTAAATATCAAAGTACAAAGTTGTAGAGCGGAACCTATCATTTTGCAAGAATATGTTCTTCTCACATCTAGTCGGATGATCGTCCGACGAAACCTTACCAGTTTGGGAGGTATCATTAGAATTACCTCCGAGTCTCCATCAGATGGACAGCGTTGTGATCTTATATGTGCTGGTGCATAATTTAAAGATTTTGTACATCCTGTCGTGATTCTTACAAAAAATACTGCAGTATTTGGTTGGTAATTTCCAATCGGCAGGATGTACAAAATTTTTAAATTCTGCACCAATGAGCATAGGATAACAAATTACAATACATACAATATATATTTAGTGTCATAAAATTATAAAAGTGTACGATTTTCTATAGGTATCATGCTACCACTAAATTACATTATTGTGGCTGCGGTGTTATCCTACTAAAGGGAGATAAAAAAAAAATACCATGAAGAGTATACGATCTCACGACGATCACGCTCTCGGGAGCTTATAGGACTCATGGTAGTAATTCAGTTCCCATAGTAAGCCTATGCAAACACCATGATTGTAAAAATTCAATAACTTTAAATTTCTGAGTGCTCATGATCAAACCTATATTTATCAGTATAGATGAAACCTGGATGTCAGCTTCTGTGTAGAGAAAAGGATATGAGCTGCTGCATTTTCTGGACCTACATGTGTTTGAAACATGTGCTTTCCATTTCGTACCAAAGAGTCAGGTGCTAATTTCAGTAATGAGTGTTCCAAATTCAAGACTGTTAAAGTCCATCAATAAAACAATGTCTCTATTTTTTCAGTTACAACTAGGATAAGCTCTCAAAAGATGCCTTTTCCTAAGATATAACTTACATTATTAACCAATTCTGGCCAACCAAACCCATATATACTCTAGATTATGTTCACCCATTTTCAGGCTGGTTCCCATTTTTCCATATAATTAGTACCGTGTGTTCTATACTCTTTGAGAATATATCGCTGGCATAACGATATTCTGAGCTTTAGGACATCTTAGTCTTAGTTCAAGACTTACGCGGATTAGCACACGAGAACTGTGACTAGATCCTGTTATCATTCCAATGGCACCCATCGAGTATGAATGTAAACGAAACCAGACTAAATAAACATGGCCGCTCAGATGCGTTACATAGTAACGTAATTGGTATATTACGACGGTTGCTCACATGCCGCATTATATAACCGCGATAAAAGAATATTTCAAACGATATTTGAAGGACGTTTTTGCATTCTGCACAAAAGAAAAAAAAATCAGTCTAAAGTCAAAAGTTTCATCAACTCATCAAAGATTTCATTTTTTTAAGGTGCCTTTTCACCACCCAATTTACGTCAATGTCGCAGTGGTGTTATCCTGCGAGGAGTTTGACAACCATTTGAAGTACGTGACGTTGAAGTCCTCGGAATGTTCCAGTTGTTTATGTCGCATGCTGTTTCGGATTCTTATACTGTGGCGCATGCATTCAAATGTGACTTACGCTATACTCGCGACACACACGCAGTTTGATAGTAAGGCTGACTCTAGTCTGGTTCAACCAAATTCTCGTGTGGCTCAATGAGATCTCCGCTATACTAGGGTCTGGCAAAATTCCGCATTGATCTCTGTTACCGATGGAAGGCACTTTGGTTAATTAGCAGAACCGAAAATACTGACACATTTCTTCCTATCTCATTTTTTTAATATAGAGTCACGTTTTCTGCAGCCAAATCAAAGTTGCAAGCCTAAACGGATATTATTGAACATCACCCTGTAATAAGACGACGATGCAGGAGATGTGTCTAAAATTGGACAACGAAACTGTAAATGTATATGCAAAACATGGAGGCATCTCATCACACGTCTTACTTCATCTCATCTTGTCAACCAGTCAGATAACATTTGCAAGTATTAGAAACGCCTCGCTTTGGAGTTACAAGCAAAGCTCTGTGGTTTGGGGAGCATTCCCTCGTTTGAATGGAGATATCAGTGAGACATACTTGAGGTTTGGTTAAACAAAACCCAGCGTGAATAAACTGCTTGGTTACAAAACGGCTCAGATATATGGTAGCGACACTGTTCCTGTATTGTTTCGGAAAAAAAAATTAAAAAAATGCTCGATTACGGCTCAGTGCAGCTTTACAACCGGATAAGGCCGATAAATGGCACTGCGCCCTCTCAGGACCAGGTCAAGGTCACGAACAACCCAACGCTGTTTCTGGGTCAGGTAAATCTTGGCAACGGCGCGGCCCACTTCACTACCTTTCCTGCTCTTGAAATAGCAACAGGTCATTCGAAGCTGTGTTCGAGTGCGCAATGGCATGTTAGAATCACACCAATAAACATGAAAGATATATTTTCTGAACATGTACACACACACACACACACACACACACACACACACACACACACCAACGCACCTATATTAGTAATACCAATCCGCTGTCAAGCTGCAGAACTCCCTGAACGCAAAAAAAAAAAAAAATGCGCATGAGTGTGCAGAATTGTTTAGCGGGGAGTGGATTAGAAATGGACTGTTTCGTTGACCTGAAAATGGTCCATTTTATCTATTTTATTGTTCTCTTTTTAAGTCTAAGATTGAACTGTAATCGACTGTATGCACAATGCCTCCTCATGGATCATTTATTGTAATCATATTGGAGAGAGTAAAAAAAAATTGTAGTCTTAAAGGTTGATCGTTTATAATAAAGTACAGTTTCTTATTACATAGAACTCAGTAATTAGGGATATTTTTCATGCTTAAAATTCACATATAACATTTGTCTAACTTAGTTTTAATGGTTTCGACGATAGTCTAAACACACTCTACACCAATCAAAAAGTTTCTTCCGCAGAACTTTACATGTAAATAAATGTAAATAAAATTTTAGAAATAAAAAATTGTACAAATTAACTCACCAGGATTCTTTAAGCTTGTTTTTTGGACTGACCATGACACCCACTTTACCAAAGTTACTGGACGGAGATCCCGAGCTGAGTCTGTTCAAAGGGGGTAGGGTTTCCATAACATCTGCCTCAGGCTCCACGTTCTGTAATGGCGTCTTGCTGCTAGCTCTTACTTCGTCGGGTATGTTAGCATCGAAACCGCCAGGGGTCTGTGCCCGCGGATCATTTCCTGCCGGACTATATCTCGTTTCGGCCATATTAACATTGGGCTCTGTCTGTTGGTCGATTTGTGAAGGTTGTCTACTGGCTGAGGGGATGGATTTAGAAATTGTCCTGTCCAAACGCTGCGCAATAAAAGGTGTCATACTTTCGATTTTATGGTTCTCCGGTTCCTCTTCCAGGATTATGTCATTACTGATTGCCGACTTTTCTGAGCCGGTACGCCTCAGGATTACCTTTGGGCGCTTGATCTGAGAGAACAGCTTTGCTGGAGCAGGTCCTTTTACAGTAGCCTCATGTACGGTCCGGTGGTTCGAGAAAATCTGGCCACGATTAGTCTCTGGCTGTAGGTTGGCGCCTTCTATAGTCGCCTCTTTTATCTGTGACACAGCGGTCGTTTTGGTATCATTGACGACGGGTGGTTCCTCGCCAGACTTTTCCTTAAATGTGACTCTAGTTTTCTTCTCCTTCATCTTGTTTTACTGTGCCACAAAATAGAAACGTGTTTGTCTGTATCTAGTACCTGCAAGTCAGTAAGTACTCTTCGTATTCTATCCTGTAGTGATCAGGTCACCATTAGAGGACCTTCTATACAATATCACTTTTGTTTGGAATACAGGCATGAAAAACTAATTGACTAAAATTGTTTGCTTATTCAATTAAATGCTGTCTTATTAGGTTTTATTTATCTGAAATTCACAAATTAAGAGGCACTCGAACTATTCCAAATTATGTGTCCACTATGTACGTCAATCACAACCACAAGGAAGCAGCAATACAAAATGATGGACTGTCGTTATTTTACAACCACAAAAAAAAAAAACATTAATTCCCCAATTCAGGGCAATTAGATATGTTTTAATTTGAAACATCATGCATCCTCGTATAGGATGCTCAATGTGTACGCGTCTTTCTACTCGAAGATGTATTTGACATTTATGTCAAATGTTCCATATAGACATCAAACATGTCTATACACCATCTAATTCTTGACTGTATTTGTGCAAACCTGTATAACAATTCATGCAAACTGACGATGCATATAAATAAGGTCGGATATTATTCTCATCAGCAGATGTTAAAAATGTCATACTGCAAATCATAGGATCATGCACACCTCAATCATTTCAAACAATTCTCACCTTAATTACAACACCTCGTGTAAGGTAAAATGTTCCCAAAAATGAATATCGCGCAATTTCTTTTCTTGGTATCTGTTCATGGGCTCGTCTTTCACAAGAAGAAATTTAAAGGTGAAAGCAATTCAAACATAAAACACTCCAGTAATTAATGTCGGCATTCCAAGTGAGTCAAAAGTCGTCTCAGATTTCGCTTGTAGGCAGAACGTTTGAGAGCAATCACAAAAGTCAAGACACAATAGTCAACATATTTGTTGTGAACGTCTTTCAGATGTGATCAGTGTTTGCACCTGATTTTAATTTTTTTTAACCGTTTCTTCTTTCTAACAGCTTTCCCTAATCTTTCATATATACTTTTCTGTCACAATTTTATCTGCAGTATCTGTCTCATAATTCGAAAACTTCACAATTTTCCTTTGTTTTTAAAAGATTCGTCTTTTATATGTTAAGTATGAAGAACAAACAGTCATCAGATTTTGATCTGATGTTTCTAAAGCGTTTCATTTCCTCAACTTCACACGAAACTCTTAATCACGAATTTTCACAACGCCTCTGCTCACTGTTTGCAAACGCAATGAAATGTCAAAGAGAACATGGAACTATACTTCGTGTTCCATAGAATAATAGATACCAATCCCAAACCTTTCCTTGGGTAACTAAGTCTAACGCATTATGTATTACCATACACAAGAAAACAATCCTTACCACCGTGAACTAACTATACAACACTTGAGAGTAAAGGATCAGCTTACCGTCTACTTCAAACTTTACGCCATCCCATGAAGCATGTGTGGAACATTTTGGAATGCATACTGATATATATATATATATATATATATATATATATATATATATATATATATATATATATATATATATATAGAGATATATATATATACCAACAATCGGCATAACATAACTCTGTTTGCTATTGTCATACATTTGATAGACAGATGTAATCTACTTTGATAAGCATGGCGCCCTCTGTATTAGAAACACTGGGTGGTAGACATATAATTGGATAAGGCTTTCTTAAATAAAAAAAAATTTTCAAAACTTGTCAGACTGTCAATAGGTTTTCCATCAAGCATGAATTCATTATGGATGAAATATGGTAACTTGCCGTAAAACGGGAAATCTTAGGCTTCAAAAACTGCTTCCCATTTAGATCACGAAACTTTTGTACGAAACCTTCGATTACGCTCACGATATATCTTGTGTAGAAAGTGTTGCCATTAAACATACTGGCCTGCTCTTTGGAAGACTGACACAGAAATTATCATTCACAGAGTGTCAGATTTAGAAACAAAATATAATACTACCGTACATTACCACAAATAGAAAAATATGTATTATCATACTTTATGTTGCATGTTATGCCCTAGTAATTAAGAACAATGAGATTTTCATAGCAAACCTAAAGACGGGATATTAATAACACAAGGCTTTAAGTGACCAACGAGTCCAACATACTTGAATGGGATTTGCCGAATTATTTACTGCCCATGCGCAGATTCAATTTCAAGGTCCATAGCATACTTTTGCTGTATATTATGACTTTGAATGTGTCACAAATTATGAATCACATGTGAGATAGACCGAAAAATAACGAAAACAAAACTCTTTAAAAATTCAGGTCGGTAATTTACTTCAGACCTCAAAAAATTATTTATTTCAAAATGCAAATACGTTCCTTTGTTTGCATAATTACTTCTACCAGAGTGATTCGTTGTTTATGTACAAAGGTTTGTGAATATTTTGTAATTAGAAACAACTACCATGCGATGCGCACACCTATTTACTTTTCCGTGTTCGTGGCCCTCCTAGTGTCGAATTCCAAAGTACAAAAATGTTCGGCTTTACTTTGATGTTGTGTGAGAATTTGGAACCTTTTGTTCTGCATACTGCTTGTTAACAGAGCTTTCATTTTCCTTTATAAAGCAGTTCATTTTTATTCTTATCTTTTGCTCCATTAGACTGTTATTGTTGTACTATGAAATATTGTTTCAGTCAAAATTATAGGCACATTTAACTGAAACTGTCATATTTTTAAAATGTCTACTAAACATTAAACCAGTTTCACGTTGGTGCTCTTGCTTCTCTTTAAACGCCACTGCCAACACAAGCTGATACCTGTAACTTTCTGGAAGAAATACCTGATTTTATTGCTATTTATTTGTTTTGGGGTCCGCAAAAATGTAATAACGGAACGTATACAAACTGTAAACCTTGGTTAGCAATTCTAGCACAGTAATTATTAACTTTCTTAAAAAACGTTCTCACTTAAATTCAACGCAAAAAGTCCCTGAAACGAAACTCAGAATCAGCCTGACACCGGAGCGACACCATATGTGTAGGCAGCGACGTTTGTTTATCCAATCACCTGCTAGGTATGAATAATTATAGGAATCACGGTACTAATTCAGTTCCCATAATAAATCTATGCAAACACCATGATTGTAAAAATTCAATAACTTTAAATTTCTGAGTGCCCATGATCAAACTTATATTTATCAGTATAGATGAAACCTGGATGTCAGCTTCTGTGTAGAGGAAAGGATATGAGCTGCTGCATTTTCTGGACCTACATGTGTTTGAAACATGCTTTCAATTCCGCACCAAAGAGTCAGGTGCTAATTTTAGTAATGAGTGTTCCAAACTCAAGACTGTTAAAGGACTGAAATTCCATCAATAAAACAATGTCTGTATTTTTTTTTTCTTCACTTATAACTAGGATAAGCTCTCAAAAGATTATTTTACCTAAAACATAACTTACATTATTAACCAATCCTGGCCACCCAAACCCATATATACTGTATTTAATGTTCACCCATATCCAGGCTGGTTCCCATTTTTCCATACCATTAGTGCCGTGTGTCCATTACCTAACTGCATCTGCCTGGAAGTGTTTTTCGGTTAGAAGAGCAGCAACGGACACCGGTAAAGTTTTCACTGTAGAGCATACACTTTTGCTCTGTATCACTAAATTTTCACCACATCCTTCAATGTAGGTCAGTCACTACGAATTTCGCACAAACAGAAAAAAAAACACACTGAAATAAATTGTTATGCAAATGGACAAGCGGAGCATTTTCAGTCTTCCCCTTTTTAATTCTTTTTTTTCTTGTCTTTTCTTTTTGGGGGGGTCAGTTGCCAATCAGAGCATCTTCGGCCTTTTCCGTTAAGTTGTGACAGAAACCTAGGATGTTATTCGCCGCAGCTGAGATCTATATTCGTAACAACGTTTGATCAAACGGCACAATATGCAGGCCCGGCCTTAGGGCAAGACGAACGAGGCATCCGCCTTGGGCCCCGCGCTTCTCCGCAATGTAATTGTGTTGCTTGGGGCCCCGCGTTCATCGCTTGCTGCCTTGGGCTCCTCATGCTGCCTTGGGTCCCGCACATCCTATGGCCGGGCCTGACAATATGTAGAGGGGAAAGTTGTTGTTTTGATGTTTAACGTCACTTCTTAGCGCAAGATAGGCAATATACGAAGGCTAGTATATCCTGGTGGAGGAAGTATCCGGAAGAACTTAAGTAAGAACCAACGACCCGCGGGAGCTACTGGCATCTTTTTTTCACATAACCACGCTGACTGAACCTGAGACTCGAACCTACGCAGACAGAAGTGACATGGCAGTGATCAGTAAAGGCGAGAGTTTTAGACCACTCGGCCGCCCGGGACCCTTGGTGGAAAGAGAGAGCCACAATCAGAATATTGTCTGCCTTTTCTTTAGGGGGATACCTGATGCGATCTGGCGGAAGCGAATCATCCCACAACTACTTCAGAGGTTATTTCTTGACCTTGACTGCCGAACGACGCATCAAGGAAGGTCATATAAGCAATAAGGAAGGTCATATCTGGTTCTACATGGAAAGCATCGGCAATGTCGATTTAGCTTCTTAGTTACGACAGAGGAAAGGCGTAAATTGAGAGATTCAAGGCTAGGTTTGATTTTTTTACCCCTTACTAGTGTAGAACTATAGAACGTCTCCAAAAGGGGTTGTTCGTATATTTTATACAGTCGCGGACCTTTTATAAGTTTTTGTAAGCTAGAAATTGTTCATTCTGAGAGTTCATTCACCCTCTACTCATTTCAAAAGATGTAAATAGCGTTGTACGTTCAGTCGGGGTAGTTTTCTGCAGCAGGTTGTAGTTTATCTTAGAAAACAGTTTTAGCTAAATTTAATTTATGTGTATGACATGTATACATGTTTTATTACCTGGCTTAGTTAAATTGTTGTATATTTTGTGTACTGTGACTGTTTAATGTTGTATATCTGTATCTGCTGCGCACCGTAAAAATATTGAATGCAAATATATGTTGATAATGTGTTTTTGTGAGCGCATTAAGTACAAACATATTTGCATGGGTATATGTGTTCGTTTAGATATGTATATATTGATGTTACAGTTTTGTTTTGCTTGTACCGATTCTATTAAGCAAAATCGCTTAACTTAATAATAATAATAATAATAACAACAACAACAACAACAACAACAATACTATTACTGCTACTACTACTACTACTACTACTACTACTAATAATAATAATAATAATAATAATAATAATAATAATAAATTAACACTTAGTTGATCAGTCAGTCAGTGACTGAAACTCATAATCCAATACCTATTTTAACAATCTTTCAAAGGACAATGAGATGCAATATACCTTGTTATTGGTTTTTTACTCCATATTTTCGATACTAAAATATCATTGTGTCATACCGTAGACCTATCTTTCGCAGTCATAATTCTCTTCTTCTTAGGCAATCTCACCCCAGTAGGTATTTAGAGGCGATAGGGAAGGAGATTTCCAGAGCGACAAGACTGAACGAAATACTTATAATGGCGTCTATTGTTGCAGGAATTACTTGGAAGCCTACTTCCGGGGACTATTTCTTACATAAAAACCCGACGTAAAAATTTTGCAATTATGGCCACCATCAGAGAGAACGTATCATTTTACTCGGTTGTCCGTCGTAGGGCCGGTCGGGGGGGAAGGGTCCGGACCCACCCCCTCCGGCCAAGAAAACCTACACGCACACAAACGTACAGTCACTTGTCACTTGAAATTTGACCATCGTTTTATTCTTGCACACTCTTATTGGGTATTATGCACGCTCTGAGTAAATAGACAAAGACTTTTGGTGTGGTACCCTTTCAAAAAGTCAGAGTTCTTTTCAAATTTTGGAAAGCCCCACCCTAAATAATTGACCTGATCCGGCCCTACGTCTGTCCATCCATCAGTCTGTTCCAGATTTTGTATCCGTAAAATAGCTAAAATTACCAAACTCTGTAAGTAGCTTGCATATGGAGCAAGAAACACATTTATCAGTTTCGGTCTTAAAAATGTCAGATGTCACGACATCATGATATGGAACAATGTAGGGGTTTTCCAGAAAATAATTTGATTCTTCTACTAGATTCAGATTAACCAAACTCGGTTAAGTGGCTTGCATTAGAGATAAAATGCTATCTATTGATTCCGGGATCAAAAGTTCAAGATAACAGTAACCACAAAAAAAGCAAAATGGTTTCCGCACGTTATATTGAATTTTTATTATCATTTTTTTTTACCATACTTTGTGGATGGCTTATATTTCAGAAAAGGAAGAAACCTATTTATTTTGGTTGAAAAGATCAAGGGTCAAGATTACATGGACTGAAAGACCGAATAAAGATTTCAGCAAACCACTTATGTTATGTACCATATGCCTTGACTAAACATAGTAGATGGCATTTATTTGAGGCAAGGAAAACGCTGGTTTTGAGGCTAAAAGGTCAAAGTTCATGATCAGATGGACACCAAGAAGAATAAACACACACAAAATAACTCAAGTTTTTGCCATAAACGGCCACCAAAATGGCTAAAATTTGAAATCAGAAAGGTACGTATTACTTTGTGAATGAATAGGTTAATGGTCATAATCACCAAAACGTAAAGAAGAAAAATTATTTCCACAACAAAATTTTAGTTCTGTTTCTTTTCTCTCGGCCAAATTTGATGGTGACATGTAATGAATACACCTACTGATTTCCGATTGAAAAAGCCAAAGGTCAATATTACAATGACTCCAAGAATAGTCACTTCTGTGCTATATAACTGTTTAATGTAGCTTGCATTGTTTGGCAACATTTCAGGCTGGCTTACATATGAGACAAAGAAACTAACTGATTTTGGGGAGTCAAAGGTCAAGGTCACATCTTTAAGTACTTGAGCATCCGACCAATGAAAGAGGGTTTTACATAAAAAGAATTTTATTTCCTACACTACTGGTATGTAAGGCACCGTTTATCTTGAAGCCTGAATCACTAAGCTGCTTGGTGCAATATCAGAAGCACATTTAAATCAGAAAGCATGGATCCGTTTACCCTGGTCAAAATTTAATCTTTCAATTATCGATTAGGATTTTGACATTATATCATGACATTGATCGAAAATTAATCAACCTAGGCAACATATTATTACAGAAAAGGTAACTACAACACAGTCTCTCATTTCTATAACTTCTTATGACTTCATTTATTATGTGAGTGATTAGGTAAAAATTCACACTTGGATCAATACCCAACCGTGATCGTTTATTCCTATAATAAATTGTTGGAATTAATACATATTTCCGACAGCCTTTCTTCCAAAAATACACGTAGACTGTAGTTATATATCGTCAACCTTGAATTAAAAAAATACTGTCTAAACACCATATTGCGAAAGATAATAAAAAACAGGATTCCAAATGTCTCTCAAACATTATCTCTGGTTGGAGGAGGGAGAACAACCCGAAACGAATATTTCAAAAGAAAATATTAGACCAAAAGAAAACGGACCTCTTTGCACATCCACTAGATTATTATACAAAATAAATGGATCGAAGTTGACTTTATATCATTATATAAGAGATACAATTGATAAAGATACTAATTCAGACAAATTTTTCTGTGGGTTATCATCGTGAAGAAATCAGAACATAACACGGAAGACGATTTCCCACGACCAACACTCCCGAAACTGACTGCATTGTGACATTGGAGTGATAAGAGAAGTGTATGCTCAGTAAAATATCGCCTGAAGACCTAGAGTGATTCCACCGATAGTAAGTTACTTTTTTTCTTTTCCGTTGATCAGAAATTGCACCTGGCGGAGGTTCAAATACCTGATGCAAAGATAAAGTCAGTGCCGTAGCAGACATTTTTTTAAGGTATGACGGGAAATTAACTGCAGACTATCTAAGCTATTTCGTTCCTTTTCTGTCCCTTCTGTCTTGTTCTATTTCTTTCTTTCTTTGTATATATATATATATATATATATATATATATATATATATATATATATATATATATATATATATATATATATAATGCATCTTCCAATATCCGCGGATATTACGGAATGTTCGAACAGTGTATTAATGTCCGCGAATTACTACAAGTCTCGGACCTATTTATTTATTTATTTTGATTCTTGATTTTTTTAAAAAAGCATCTGTGAATAACTCTCCTGACGGGTACAGTGACTGATAAAAATGCACATCTTCTGAAGATGAACAGAAAGTCATCTGAAGATGAACAGAAAGTCACTGAAAACAGAAGAGTTATTCAATACGAACGTGGACAATATGGTCTCAAAAGGAAAAATACAATAGTGGAGCAAGGATGGAATGAATTGGAAAATATTTGATGTGACACCACAGCATTAGACCGAGATTGATTTTTATCATTAAGAAGCCAAAACAAGAGATTCAAGAATCAGGAAATATACTTTAACTTAAGCTATAATTAGAATACGGGCAAACAAGTTGGAAGATGTGCGAACGTTGTTTTACTAGACGCGTCAGCCGAATGTGAACAATTACAAAGACAAACCTTTAACGAGAAATGGCAACACATGACACTCAATTCTTTAAAAAAAAACAATCCCATTTTGGCATTGGTGTACCAAGTCAAACAGGTCTGCTGCTAAGTATTATGTGATATGAACTTTTAGTAATGAAATAAATTACATAGCGAGGTGGACAAGTGAAGTGAGGAATTCAAATTAAACAGGACTCATGTCGTTCTTTTGATCGTTTGTATGTACATTCTGATAAGTTGAAGTGTGTCAGCAAAAGTATATAATCCCTGTAATACAACTCTATAATCTGCAGTTTCATGATGGTTGTTTCCCAAGAAATGTTGTATCCAGATTTGTACGGAAGTCCGTACACCACTTTCTATCTCTGCGAATTGAATGTATGGAAAAAGAGTTTGTCAGTATTAATATATTTAACTGGGCAGAAAAGAATAAACCAGAATAACGGTTATGTACAAGAAAAAAAAACAAAGACAAAACTCTATTTAATATTAGATTTTCAATTTAAGGCGAAGTCGAAAACAGTTTTTTTTTTAGAAAATCAAGATGGTCACCATTAATAAATAAATAGTCCTTATATCTGCAATATACAAAGTTATGAAAAGGTAAGTCACGATGCTTTCAACGCCAAATACATGTACATCAAACTTTTTCAGTTTAACTAGCGTCGTATAGAATGGAAGACAAGTAATCAAAAGAGATACGCACTAACTCACTTCAGAGGTGAATGCAGCGACTAATTGATATGCAGCAAGGAACCGGCATGTATTCATGATCTGGCTTCTAAAACACAACTTATTTTTATTGTTATTATTATTATTATTATTATTATTATTATTATTATTGACCCGTTAACTTCATTTTTGTATGTTACTTATAGTTTATTTGTTTGGGATTATTTTAGTGGGTGGAGAGGCATCCCCTTCCTTAATAGTACGACCTATACCCTCCAAAGCATCTCAAGGGGTTTCATTTGACATGCGAGTGGACAATCATGTCCATATTAAAGTTCAACGTAAGGAGACGAATGTCATCATGAACAATATATATGTACGCTGCCAACACAGTGGACATTATCCTATGGTGAAAAACTTTGAGTCGTCTTTTTATTCAAGATTATGGGATTGGCACTAGTTCCAGTGATTTTCACCACGAAAATTATTTGTTCTCCAGGCAGATTTATCAAGTAGTAGGTTAACACTGCGTTGATACCCTATGATTCGCCTCTTAACCAACATACATTTTCAGGGATGGAATTAAATGTACCCGAAGGGGGCAAGAGGCAAACCAAATGCATACAAACTGCGTAACTTTCCACAAGAGAGCCACTTTCTGTTTGTAGAGATTTTCCATGGTCTGAAATTGTTAAGTCTCGTCTTTGTCACTTCTGCTTTTAAACATGGACCACTGTCTCGCGAATCTCACACATTTGTTCCATTGTACTACAAATATATCTTCCTAATCTATTATTAAGTTCATCTGTATCGTCTGATTTAAAACTTTAATTGTGTTGTTTCGATTCTAAATATTAGTTGGTTACCTAAATTTGCAAGGATTATGTCACTGACACAATCGTGTAAATTTTGGCGGTAAAATGCCATCGAGAGAAAACCGTAAACTTTCGTGACTCAGTCAAACTCGCTTGATATTGCATTTTCTGCAATCATTTCTCCAAAGGCTTTAGTGCAGAATGTAAATATGTTACCTTTTCTGCAGGAGAAGAGCATATTGTTAATGGATGTAGGAACAGCTGCGTAATGCTAATATCAAAAAACAATAAAATGTGTACCATAGTCTTCAGTAAAAATGTAATACAAAATAGCAAACAGCTTTTTTTAGTTTAAAAATCTGAGATTTCATTAACATCAGAAAACTCTCTGGTATACGATACTTTTTAAAATGTCCATGGAAAAAATAGAAACCAGCTGCTCTAAAGGAGTCCGCTTATCAAGGGCACCCAATAAATAAGCAGAATTTTATATCCACATTCACAGTTTCTGTTGCCGCGTACAGTTTTACTTTCAATTTGAACGAAAACCCCAACTCATAAGATGTTGTGCTGCGCATGCTCATCAGTTCGCACTCAGCGAAGAAAGCTAAGAGCTTTTGGAGATGAACGATTGTACAATATATATATATATATATATATATATATACATATATATATATACTCTATATATATATATAGGCTGTTCTATTTGATTTATAGCGTAGGTGACGTTTACAGTATTCCTTCATTACGACATATCTTTTTTGTATGGTTGAGAAAAAAAAACGTCCAATAGAAGATAATCTTCACCTAAAGAAATAATAACAGCCCTAGCACTCCTGGATGCCCCCCTCCCCCTTCTCCTCCTCCATGTAATAAAGAGTATGTTCTAACATCATTTAACAACTGTATTTAAATCTAACATGACCCTACATCTTAAGAGACTAACAACGGGCGATAACCTTTGTACCAAGGAGTATAAATCTTACCAATGATTACATCCAGTATGAACTTTGACCTGTATTAAGATGTGTGTTATCGTTCTTGTGATTCTAGAGAAGGATTGTAAAAAACTAACAATGTTCAACGCCATTTTTCAATACATGATAGGCTATACATGGCGGCTAGTATATATGGTGGAAGAAGACCCCGAGATGAACTATCGACACAAGAGAAGCTACTGGCATGCTTTTTCACACACTCACTTTGGCCGAGCAAAAACTCGAACCCACATGATTAGAGGTGAGATGTGAGTGATCTTAAATGCGATTGCCTTAAACTAATCGTCCACCATTGTCCCCACAAGAAAAGGAAGGAAGATTTTTGGACACGGTGATGTTAGCGGAACATGTTATAGCATATAAAAAGAAAGAAAATATACAAAAATACTGAGTTTGGAGCTGATTAAGTTAATATGAATACGTTAATATTGTATAATAATAACATTTAAAGGCAATATGAATACGTTATATGGTATAATAATGACATCATTTAAAGGCAATATGAATAAGTTAATATGGTACAATAACAACATTTAAAGGCAATATGGATAGGTTAATATGGTACAATAACAAAATTTAAAGGCAACATCAATACATTAATATGATGCAGCAATAACATTTTAAGGCAAAATGAATACGTTAATATGGTACAATAACAAAATTTAAAGGCAGTATGGATACGTTAATATGATACAATAATAACATTTAAAGACGATATGAAGATACGGAGTGCATTTTGCTTTAAAAGAGAGTACATTGTATCAAACAGAATTGAACAAGTCCTGTTTCTTCAAAGAAATTATCTTAATGTTTAAAAAAAGAGAATTTTAACTGTACAATAAAGAAGTTAAACTGTCTTCCACAAATCATTGCACTCACACACTTGCTGAATAAGATAATATTACAGCTACAAATGTGAAAATATATTTTCCTAGATGGTAGATTGACACAACACAGTTAACACAGAGCATATGCTATATTACGATAAGTTGCTTTTTACTATGCTCTTTTGCAAAGTTAGCTGTGAGTTAAACCACGATAAATAGTTTTGCCGAAGGACAGAACATTTATTTTCAATTCTTTGTCCTGTTGAAACACGAGGATTCTGATTATAGTACTAACAGCCATTAGGCGTTCAAAAAAAAAAAACAAAAAAAAACCAACACAAAGGCAGTTGTATTTAGCGTCTGTCTTATCTAGAAGTAATGGCTACACTATTTATAAATGAATTCCACCCAGAAGCACCTGCCTTCCGTTGGGAATTAAATGGCGTTATCTCTTTTACAAGGGGAGTTATGGCAACCTCACCGCAAAATCTGATACACAGACGGACAAGGACACATGCCTAGCAATATAAAAACTGTTACCTCTATTTACGTAGACGACGATGAGAGGTGGACGGGTTTCCAAGTTATAATAGATCTGTGTTTGAAATAACAAGACAAAACAACTTGACGTCGTTTTACAAGTCTCGAGTTTGTTGGTTGCATTTCCGTATGTTCCTGATTAAAATAAATACAAACCGAACACTCATCTGTCAGTGTTGACATCAATGCCAAAGCCGAAAGTTTGCACTGTATAGTCAAATTTGCAAATAATTAAGTTGTCACTCATGTCAAAGTTGACAAGACAATGGAACTGTTGTACAGGCATTAATTTTGTCTCCGAAAATAATTTTTGAAAATTACTCCGCTCTGCCACAAACACTTTATAAAGTCTTAATGAAACAAAAATAACGGAAACCGTTTAAATTTTCATCAACATAATATGCTTACATTTCGTGTTACATGACACTGTACAAGAATATTTATATTTCGAGTAACTACTTTTAAAACGTCAATTTTGTTTAAACACAGGGGACAATATTGATCTATTTACTTTGTTTTGCTCATTTACGTGTAAGGACCAAATTGTTCACCGCGGTCACAGTTTGGTACAGTGTGTGTGTGTGTGTGTGTGTGTGTGTGTGTGAGAGAGAGAGAGAGAGAGAGTTGTAAACGTTACTTCCTTTAGGCACTAAAAACAAATACAAGTATATGCTATTGAAACAATCAACAGATGTATGATGACC
>JAECUM010019370.1:0-17920 GCA_016617855.1 Megalonaias nervosa | reverse complement strand
ATATGTGTGTGTGTGTGTGTGTGTGTGTGTGTATGTGTGTGTGTGTGTGCGTGCGTGCGTGCGTGCGTGCGTGTGTGTGTGTGTGTGTGTTTGTTGCACTATACAATATTATGCAGTTGATATCATCGTTTGATCTTTGCAATCACCAATCATAAATTTGCCCAACACTAGAGTTTAATCGGCCGAGCAAATGAAATTGCCAAATAGCAACTGCAACGGGACATTTGATTTTGATCCAAAAGTCTTTGTTTTCTCAGTTAGTCGTCCATTCTTGTCTATCAGAGAAAGCGTGATGAAGATAATTTTCAGGATAATTAGATGATGCGCTTACCTCAAACCCAACTCGGTTATTAGTTGCCTTAAAAAGTGTTGGAATATACCCAACATTGTTTCTAGTTCGTTTTATACCACCACTAGATATACTATCAACATACGCTTTATTTGTCAGATCATTAGGGTTAACTGGAACATATGTTGTTGTTATTTTGTTGTTTCTCATCTTTATACTGCCTGACATTGGTCCGCCGGACTTATCGAGCTTGTTATCGTCAACAGATTTTACTTGAGCATAACTCACCGCTTGTGTAATATCAACATTTGCTGGTGGAGATGTGGTTTCCAACGCAAAAATTTTTTTACTTGGCATATTAATAATACTTGTAACCTTCCACCGGTTTTATCAAGCTTGTTGCGATCCACATACTTCAACTGTAAATAACTTACCGCTTGGGTTTGATTTAAGTTTGCTGGTGGGTATGCGGTCTCCAAGTTTATATTTTTTCTCTGACATATCTAAGTTACCTTTTAACGTTCCTCCAGTCAATGATAATTTGTTATCGTCGATTGTTTTTAGTTGTGAATAACTTACCGCTTGAATAAGATCAACATTTGGTAGTGGATAATCAACTTCTAAACCAAGCACTCGTTGATTCGACATCATTAAATCGCATGTCATTGTATCGCCGGTTTTTTTTTTACGAACGATGACGTATCAGTAGTTATTGTTGATGGTTCGTCATCGGTGAGCGTTGTTCCAAACTTTGTGTAATAACTCATATTATGTAAACTATATAACATAAAATTATATAACAATGACGCAGTCATCGATATTAAATTTTGATACCGAACGATTAATCAAGCATAAACACAACAACAAACTTCCAGATTGTCATTATCTTATTGTTGGTCCCACAGGATCAGATAAAAGAAATCTATTATTGAATCTTTTGCTCAACGACAACTTTAACTACGATCGTGTGTATATTTACACAATTAATCCGCAGCAGGACAAATATCAGTTATTGAGCGAATATAACGATAACGGGATGTTTTATACTTTTTCCTGGACTAGATAATGTTGATGTAAGAAATATTGCAAACGAGCAATGCGGTGATGTAACAAAAGATAAATTTATTGAATTATATCATCAAGCAACCAAAGACAAATACAATTTCTTTTAATTTGATAAACTAGCTCCTAATCCAACTAAAATGTTTCAAATTTTGTATTAATGAGTTTATCTAGGTAAATTTTATAAGGCGTATTTAAATAACAGATGGATAAACATAAACAAATAATTGAACTACTTGTTGAAACTCGAGCTGCTTTTAAGAAAAGAGTGCAAGAAACGTGGAGTGGACAACGCATTGCAGAAGAAGAAACCACAAAATATTTTAAGCCGGTTACTGAAGCAGTACTTGGCAAACAACTAGAAATATCAACATTGTCTCCGGAAGAACTAGAAAAAAATGAAAGAAAAAGGGTTGTTAGGCTTACTAGGGGAAAGATCGAAAGAAGAAACTAAAAAAATTGTACAGGAACTTGTAAGAAACATTGCTGATCCTGCTGCACGACAGCTGAATTTGACAGATTAATGAACAACCCTCTTTTGCTTCAACACGGGATTGCAAGAATGACGGTTAATCCAGCCGAGTTAAAGAGGTTAATAGAGAATTTGTCAGAGCAAAGTAAGAAATTAGCTGAGGAACAAAAAAGAATAACTGAAGCTACCGTAGAAATAATGCCTATCAAAAATCAGATAAGATTTTATAGAAAAAATGCACGTAATAAAATATTAAATGAAGAACATAATAATTTTAATGGTAAACATAATATCAAAGACATTGGCAATATTCGAAATTGGCCAGCAGAAAAATATAAGGATTTAATAAGTAATTCTAAAAAAATTACGGAGGATGGATTAAACGCTGATAAAGAAAAAAAAATTTAACGGAGTTAAAAAATTTCTTAGGAGCATATGATACTATAAGAGAAGGAATTATCGCTGCAGTAATGCTTCAGACAGCAACGCAGTATCGAACTAGACCAGGAGATTATGGTAAAGCATGGCCTTTCAAAAGACTGATAAGGATGAAAACGAATGAGGTAATAGATTACCAGAGGAAATAGAAACAACTGGATCTGAAGTTAAAGATTTTGCATCCACTGCTGAAATAGTTGACAGACTTATGTTGTTGATATCATAGAAAGAAGCTGGTAATGAAAGCACTGAAATTGACAACGAGATTATTGATATATTAGATCATCTTCGATCTAGCGGATTAATAACATCATCCGAGTATGAAATTTTACACAGTGATCTTATCGCGTAAAATAATCTAACAACCTTGATATAATGTCATTAACATCAACAACATTATTACTCGATTCATCGCAAACAACAAGAAACAGCGTAAACATTTTTATTACAATCCACCAATAGAACTAGATCTAAATAAACAATACGAAATTGGATTAAATGCTGCTACGATGTGGCATTCTATGACAAATGTAAAAACAAACGTCAACGACGACTTTACATTTAATCCTGCCGAGTGGGTATCAGTCAAAATACCTCAAGGAGCGTATAACATAACTGATCTTAATAAAACGATAAAAGAACTAATAACAAAGAATGGAGGCCCTGCAGACAATTTTGAGTTAACTCCGAACTATAATACACTACGTGCTAGAATCACGTTAAAAAATAATTTGATAATCGATTTTTCATCAGCGACTAGTATTGCATCGTTGATAGGATTTAGTAATCGACAATACGGCAGTGTTGCAGAACAAAGTATATCGTATGATGGAGATTTATCCGTTAAAATAACAGAAGTAAATATAATTTTAATCAATTGTTCTATTGAACTAAGATCTTATTCAGCGTTAGGGAGCTAAGGTCAAACTATTTATAGTTTTTCACCAGATGTTCCTCCAGGATCACTGATGCAAATTACTCCTGGACAATTCATATACTATACGATTAATCTTTAAAATCAAATAACGAGTATAACAATGCAACTAATAGATCAATCTGGGCAACAAATAGATCTTAACAATGAAGTTGTCACGTATTACTTACACCTAAGCGTTGCGTAGGCGCGCAATGACATAGCTGTCAACCGGCGTAGTTGTTGAAGTTGTTGTACGATCAATTTTGTAAACCTATATTTCATAAAAGATGAGACGAAAACAATTTATAGAAGAAAAATTGTAGGTGGATTTTTTAAAATATATTTATAACAATTGCTGAGAATATACCAGGAATAGCACATAAAGTAGCACCGATTGCACTTGACACAGGTAAATCTTTTGCGACTGCGGCCGGCACTGCAGTCGGACAAAAAATTCGCCGATAGAATTAAAGGCAGCCCACCTTCAGATGTGGAAATAAAACAAGCAGTACCAGATATTGCACCAACAAAAGAAACAGAATGAGCTATGATAGCTACCACAAAAAAATTATTATACCGCGTGGTGAAGAGGTAATACGTCAACTTGTAAAGAAAACAAAGCCAATGACTCCTGTTGCTTTTTAGTCGCCGACAATGTTGTTGTTGCAATTTTGTGTGGCTATTATAAAATGATGTCAGCTACAAATTATCTTGATCTTGCCGAAGAACATGATACTGACGATACTGTAACAGAATTCGAATACATCGATTATCTCGATGAAAACTCGAATGAACCAAACAAGGCCGGAGTTAAAACTTTTAACACAATAGATGAGGATGTGTTTTTATTGCCGCATAAGGCGGTGTTAGAAGTACGTGATCAAGTGTTAACAGCACTTGGCGGTAATATTGCAACTTATGCAGAAATTGCGCTTGTTAATAACGGTTGGAGTTTGTTTAGAAGTTATAAATACCAGTTGGCCAATCAAACCGTGGAAGATATTTCGATGCACTTGCCCGTAGCAAGTACAATACTTAACATCGTCTCGCTTAGCGATGATTACTCAAGCTCAGTTGCCACTAACATGATGAGGTTTAAAGATACCTCATTTGGGGCAGCTGTTTCAAGAGAATTCCGTACTGGTGAGGGTAATCCTGCTCCAGATAACAATAATCTAATCGCCAATCCAGCTGCCAATGATGCAGCTGCGATAAGAAACTCAATAAAATTAGCGGTCACAAGAATACGACGACAGCAATATA
Source organism: Megalonaias nervosa (assembly GCA_016617855.1). NCBI lineage: Eukaryota > Metazoa > Mollusca > Bivalvia > Unionida > Unionidae > Megalonaias > Megalonaias nervosa. The sequence continues at coordinate 13,480 of JAECUM010019370.1, read as the reverse complement.
ACGAAGGATATGCTAAAAGAAAAGCGTTTGCCGCAGAATCTAGCCAAATAACAATGATGCTTCCGTTGAGCACAATATTTGGATTTTATCGCGATCACAACAAAGTGTTTCGTGGACTAAATATACTCTTATTTTAGATCAAGCAGAACAAAACGATTGTGTAATGCATGCTGATGGAGTAATTGAAGGACAGTTTGTTATTACAAGATTAGCGTTATGGATGCCACTAGTTGTTCCATCGACAAGTAAGATGATGGAACTCGAGTCGACGTTGACCGCGTGGACAAAAAAGATCTATTTCCAGCAGAACAAAATTTATCAAACAGCAATTCCTAAAACAACCGATTATACGTGGCATGTTACAACCGCTCCCACGACACTTGTTTGTTGTATTTCAACGACAGGTGCGTCGCGGTGATCAAGAAATGAACAATTCCGTATTTGATAACCCCGATGTAGGATAAATTCGAAACAATATCCCGAACGAGCAATGGAATGTAACTTTGCTGACGATGAAATAAGAAACGTTACACGAACTTACATGTACCTCATGGAAGCAATACAAAAATATCAGGACGCTGACAGTGGAAGCCAAATATCTGTCGAAGAATTTCGATCGCTATACCCAATCTTTTACTTCGACGTAGCTTGGTGTGGCTTCAGCTGAGCAGCATAACGTATACGCGGTAGTCGGCAGTGATAGATTCTTGACAATTGACGCGACTAAAGGAAGAATGACTGTATAAGTTTAATCTAACAACCTTGATATAATGAAAACCGAGTACACAACTCGAGAAATATACCTAACGCCCGGTCAAGTTGAAAAATTATCATCAGCGGTTGCTAAACACCGTTCTGTTTCTTTAATGATATCTCCGGCGACTTCGAATACAACAGCGGTTAAAGTAATGTTAACGCAACAAAAAATCGATAAACTTGATCGCAAAGCGATCGCAGGAAAACCGGTTGTTCTTAAACTATCTGTTTCACAAGTAACAGCGATGTCAAAACATGGCGGATTTTACCTGTACTCGGAATACTTGGACTAGCGGCTGCGTCAGGGGCAGTATCAGGAGCAACTAAAAAAGCGGTATCTGGAGACGGTATCAAACAGATCTATCGGTCACTGTGTTAGTCTTAAGTAACAATGAATAATATAATGCCAGCTAAAAAATCGTCAACAACCAAAAAAAAGAGAAAACAACGACAAAGTCGAAGTCGCCAAGGGAAACAAAGCAAGGAAGATTTATTCCAATAGCTCCACTTTTAGCGGGACTAGCAGGCAGTCTAATTCCGACTCTACTAGGAATCGGACGCGGAATGACACTACCAGGGACCAGGCGCCGTTGAGTAATTTTGATTTACTTGAAAAATTAAAATCCGAAGTCGAAAACGGATTTCGCGGAATATTTTCCAAAGATGAACTTGATGACGTGCCAGCAGATGGTTCGTGTATCATAAACATACAAAACTTTAATGATGGATCCGGCACTCATTGGGTTGCTGTTTACGAGAATAATTATTTTGATTCGCTTGGACTTCCTCCGAGCGACCTTATAAAAGAATATAATTTTAAAAAAAAATAAAAAAATGAATTGCTCGTCTAATCAACTACAGCCAATTGGAACATCAGCTTGTGGTTATTATTTTATTATGTTTATCCGGCAGATGTCAAGAGATCCCGATTTTCTAAAGTTTATTTTACAATTTGACAGACAAACAATCAAAAACAACGATAATATAGCAATAAATTTTGTGTGACAATCGAATATAACATGTCGCAAACTATCACGTGTTGCTTAAAATGTAAAACTAAAACGCCAAATAAAGACGAAAAAATATTAAAAAAAACAAAAAATAACAGAACGATATTAAAAGGTAGTTGTACTGTTTGCGGTAGAAGAAGTGTGTTTATTTCTTCTTCGACTTCATCGCCGACGACTTCGTCGTTGGGTTCTGGAGTGGATAGAGTTATTTTAGTCGATGATTAAAATAATAATGAGTCGAAGTTGTAATTGTGATTGTGATAATGATCTTTGCATAGAACAAGATAAAAGTTTTATTTATTGTCAATCCTGCAATCGCCGGGAAGTAATTGGTTTTGGGATTGATACACATAAATTTATTGGAAAATTACCGAAACAAAAAGGAGGATGGACATTACCCGGGCACAAATACACTGGGCCGTATAATCCGCTAGATAAACAACTGGACGAAAATGGTAATCCATTACCAGCACAAGAGCCTTGTAATCAAGTTGATACAATAGCAATGCATCACGATATCTGTTATCGTGATATGGAGCGGACTGATAACGTTCGTGTAGAGAACTCAAAATCAGACTGTGATAAGGTAATGCTAGATGAACTTAAAGATATGAAACCTACAAATCTACGAGAGAGATTTGATAGAAGGTTGGTTCAAGGATTAATCGGAACTAAATATAAACTCGGTCTCGGAAAAGAATTATACCATGACCTGGCATCAGAGCTGCACAAACCTAAAAAAAAGTTTCCGCGACGTAAGGTTGTCGCGAATGCCGCTGCTGATATCTGGGCGATAGATTTAGTTGATGTGTCAAATCTTGCTCAGTTTAACGTTGGCGTTGATGGCACTCCAAAGAAGAATCTCTTTAACGTTATTGACGTTTTAGCGAATACGCGTTTAGTGTACCCGTTTCAGATAAGACAGGAACATCGATAACCGATGCATTAAAACAAGTAATAACAAGTACAGAAAGAAAACCAAATAAAATTTGGACAGATCACGGAGAAGAGTTTTTTTAATAAAAATTGTGAGCAGTTTTTGGAACAGAATAACATAAAAAAATATGTTACAGGAAACGAAGGAAAAGGCGTTGTCGTCGAAAGATTTAATCGTACACTAAACGAGTTGATATATAAACATATGACAGCTAAAAACACGAACAGGTATGTTGATGATCTTCCACAGATCGCTGATAAATACAATGACACAAAATATCGAACTACTAAAATGTTACCAAACGACGCTATTAAAAATCGGATTCTTGCAAATGAAAGCATGTACCGCAGACATAAATTTAAAGTCGGCGATCGAGTTCGAATTTCATGAACAAAAAAATATTAGATAAACTATTTACCCCAAACTGGAGGGAAGAAGTATTTGTCGTTGATAAAGTATTTTTAACAATACCCGTAACATACGCGCTAAAGGTACTAGCCGGGGAACCCATAACCGGTAGTTTTTGCGAACAAGAACTACAGAAAACTGAACAAGATGTTTTTGTTATCGAACGAGTAATCAAAAAGCGTGGTGATAAAAGCCTCGTTAAGTGGCGCGGATATAGCGATAAATTTAATAGTTGGATACTAACCAAAGAGATTAATGCTGGGAAATAATGTTTTTGTAAAGTTCCTCGTACTTACGTAATACTGATTTGCATTTTACAGGCTTACATAATGATATTAAATATCGTCGGCGATCAACAGAGATCGTCATCAGATTAAATATCTTGATAAATATAAAATCGAATTTTATATTTTTCTGTCGGTCTGGAATTTTGATGCTCAAGAATGGCTTTATCAACCGCCAAAACGATTGATTTTCATCTACCGTAAAATTAAATTTCAAAATCTTTTTGTGATATGATATTTTACGTTATATCGACCAGTTGTAGGTCTTCCGTAAATTTTTTTGTCCCACGATGTCGTCGCGGTATCCTCGTTGATGATGACTTTGTCATCATCATCAACAACGTCATCGTCGACATCAGCTTCGTTGACGTTTGTGTCATCTTTGTTGACGTTTGTGTCATCTTCGTCGACGTTAGCATCTAATGTATCATAGATATACTTTAATCTTTCTAAGAGGCTCATTATATAATTTTATATAGCTTTAAATAATATAACGATGGACAAGATAAGATATATCGAGCATGTTAGGGTTTATAACTCCAATGTCCTCAAAGATGCTGGGAAAAAAAGTATTAGCTGGCGAAAAAAATATTTCGGTTAATTTATTTTTAGTTCACGGCGGAAACGATAAAATTTTATTGACCGACTTTGAATAAAGACAACAATATAACAACAAAAAAAATTAGTGTAATGTATGATAGAGATGCTATCATGTTGTGGTGTCATACTTGTATTAGTCGAGATGAGCTTACTGAAATACTACAATAAATTTAGTTATCATGCAAAAAGGTTATTCTGTCAAAGGTCGACTGTGATATTACTGTTCTTGTTATTCCATCTGCGACAAATTTTATTGCTCTAGAATTAATATTGAAGTATCTTGCAGCAACCGACATTGAAGGAAATTTTAGTTCCTCGTCTGTTTCAGTATTATACGAAACAACAGGTTTTGCCGGGCATCTAAAATTAATACAACCGCCTCGTCCTCGTCTGTTATTTTCTTTTGGTGTGACAAGATCTAGATTTTCCAGACGACTGTCTGTTTTAACGCTGTTGATGTAATCTATCACTAAACTATCTTGTATAGGCCCGTTAAAGGTTTCGTAAACAAACCTATGCGATTGATAATTAACTTGATCGGTTAGTTTTTCTCTAACACATACCATAAGATATCCATTATTTTGCATGAAACCAACAACCTTCTTTGTTTTTCTTCTTCGAATAATGCCTTTGTCATTTGCCTCATATAAATCAAACACGGGATGAGGTTGAAACTCATCTTGTAATGACAATTTCTCAATATTATCATCAGCAACTGCGCCATTAACATTATATACTCGCTGCCCTTCTGGAATTTCATCACAAAACAATGTGCAAATAATATCTTTGTTAAAATTTCGGCATTAGCGCCTTTTACGCTGACCTTAAAGCAGCTGATGTTGCTTTACCGAACGGTTGACCGTATTTAACGTGTTTCACCGACCCCAACATATTTCTCGCGTACAAATTGTACTTGGGGTGAACGTAATAATACTCCTGCTCGTTTGCGTTCGTCATCATTAAATTTTGTATCATTATTCTATAAGCAATTTATAACTCTAATTAATTGTTTGACTAGCCCTTCAACCAGTGAGCTACCTGTTTGAACAATAAATTAGAGATATGTAGTACATTATATAAAAATGCTGAAGTTACGTGATATAGCGAAAAAGAGCCTTATACGAGAACCTATAAAAATAGCTACCGCTTTTGATGGATTTGAAAACAGCTATCGATTTGATAAACAAATCGTTTTAGCAAACTTTACTGCAATAAATCTTTATCATCTGTTAGAACCAGCTATAAAACGTGAACTTGAAAAACATAAGGGTTTGAAAATTCTAGTGCAGTATCACGTTATATTTTCTAAATTACATGTCACTGAAGAGTCGACTGACGAGGAAATTACAGATCCTTTTATTAACGCAAAATCAAAGAGTGTTTTGCTTGGAACTAATAATTCATCGCTAGCTGATGAAATACACCAGTAAATTTGGAAAAAGATAGAAGAATTTACTCAATCAGGTTCTGGTTGGAAGTTTGAGATGATTACTGAAATTTTATTTCACACAATGAAATTTAACGTCTTACGCGGTAGCGGCACTAATAGGGCTGGGTATATTGACCTGCCACAAAAAATAAAAAGGTAAAAATGCTGTATAAACGTAGAAACCTTTGATAACAAATGCTTCCGTGGGCCATTCTTTCCGCGATGTTTCCAGCAGAAAAAAAAAATGCTGATCGCGTTGACAAATATTTTAGTCACGTGAAAAAATTAAGTTTTACTGGTATTAACTTGCGGAAAATCAAATACCGAAGTTTGAAAAGCAAAATAATATTTCAGATAACGTATTTGGTCTTGACGAGCATGAAAACGTTCATCCAAGATATATTTCAGAAAAAGCCTCACAATCGACAATAAACTTATTGTTTTATAAAAATCATTATGTATGGATCAAAACCTTCAGCGGACATGTTGATAAACGGTATAACAAATATGAAAATAAGAAGTACTTCTGTTATTATTGTTTACACGGCTGTTCCGACAATGAAAAATTACAAAAGCATCTACAGTACTGTAATAATGTACAACGAATAACAATGCCAGGCGAGGATAAAAATTCTTCGGTATGTTAATCATAATCATAAACCTGAAATTCCTTTTGCTGTATATGCCGACTTCGATTGTTTACTTCAGCCTGTACTTGGCGCAGAAAATAGTCCTAACCAATCGAGTACAAGAAAAATTAAAAGCCATATTCCATGCGGAGTAGCGTATAAAATAGTTTGTTGCGTTGATCCTAGTTTATCAAAGTCAATTAAATTATATCGCGGTAAAGATCCAGCTGTTTGGCTTCTCAAGCAGTTGATTAGTGAAGTTGATGATATATTTAAACATTTAAGAATAATCGTTCCAATGATAAACTGACATCTCAAGAAGAATCCGATCACGAAAAAGCGGAATTTTGTCACATCTGCGAAAAATCCTTTGAGATAGAACCTGGTGATAAAAAAGTACTTGATCATTGTCATTTCACCGGGCAATATCGTTGAGCGGCTCATGATAAGTGTACTCTAAAATTTCATGCTCCAGATTTTATTATAGTTGTTCTTCACAATTTCCGAGGATATGACAGTCACATTATCGTAGAAGCTTTTGGTGATCCTGAAAAAAGGTCTCGTTAAAACTGGATAATATAATCAAGTGTATCCCATATAATTTTGAAAAGTATATGTCAGTTACTTTAGGTAAGTTGCGTTTCATCGACAGCCCCCAGTTTATGTCAGCATCGTTAGATGAGCTGGTAAAAGGTTATAGCGAGTTTAATAACCTACAAGATTGTTTTAGTAATCAAGCAAGCTTGTTAACAAAAAAGGAGTATTTCCATACGAGTACCTCAATGATTGGAGTAAATCTGATGAAACTTCTTTACCTGACAAAGATAAACTTTATTCACAGCTAAAAAATGAAAGTACAACCGATGACGAGTACAAATATGCACAAGATATTTCGAAAGAATTCGATTGCAAAATATTTGGCGATTATCATGATTTATATTTGAAAACGGATGTGCTGTTGCTTGCGGATGTGTTCGAAAGTTTTCGTCGAGTAAGCTATAACAATTATGGACTAGATCCCTGTTGGTATTACTCTGCTCCTGGGTTATCTTGAGATGCTTTGTTAAAGTTTAGTAAAATCGAGCTAGAATTACTAGCAGATGTTGATATGTTTAACTTTATCGAAAAAGGTATCCGAGGCGGTATTAGCGTGATAACAAAAAAGAATTCGGAAGCAAATAATAAGTACATGAAAGATTATAATCCTGAGCTTCCATGAAGTATATTATTTACAAAGTCACAAATAATTTGTACGATTATGCAATGTCAGAACCAATGCTGATTGGTGGATTACTCCTGATTAATTTCTGGTGGAAATAGAAAAAAAGATACCAGACGATGTTTCGTATTTCGTTGAAGTTGATCTCGATTATCCTGCTTCGTTGCATGATTTACATAATGATTATCCGTTTTGTGCGGAATCAATGATACTCGATTATAGTTTGTTATCTCAGGAACAACAAGCATTGGCTGTCACGGAATTGTGTGAATCTCTCTATTTATTTAATACATGTACTCGGTTTTCGTTTTTTTGTGTACAACGATACCCGGGGGTGATTTATGTATCGTGTACATTATTTCGAAATAGTGAGTTCGGTTCATCGCTGCCGCACGTGCGAAGTGCTCTTGATGGAAAAAAAACCGAATTACATCTAGCAGACTACATCCCATGTGTATAAATGCCTCACAGTAATGTGATATCTTCACATTACGGAAAGTTTTGTCAGTAAGCAGTCTACTTAGAGACTTCCATGTCTTCAGCTGTAGAGGTATGTAATTTATACGTTCCTTATGTGTATTATTTCTTTTGTATATTGTAAGTTATAGCTATTTTTGGTATTACCACGTTCATTTTTGTATGTTTTCAATGTAGCTTTGGCTTGCGTAGTATAACGCAAATATTTTTCTATTCTTGTTGTGACTTAGCAAGAGATCTTATATTAGCAATATAAAGTTGCATTTTATTAAGAAACGTTTAATGCCATAGGAATCTCATCGGAGAAGGGCTCACTTTCGAACCTGTTCATTGTTCTTTAATATTGTTCCGATAATGTAATTTACATAACTTACCGTATATAACGTCATTACGTTTTATCTTATATGCCCGTGTCATGAATAGTACACGGTATTTAGTTGTATTTTCAGGTGACCAGGGTGACCAGAGTGAACATTGCAGCTGTAGAGCTGACTAGAGTGAATAGAGTTAACTAGAGTGTAGAGCTGACCAGAGTGATCAGAGTGATCGTGGTCGACGTGTGATCAGAGTGATCGTGGTCGACGTGGTACCAGCTACAGAGTTAACCACAGAAGGAATTGAAAGGTGGTCGGTGACTACCTGTAATATACTTGATTGACCAGTGTGACTGGTAGCCAAGTGTAATTTTGACGGAGTTTTTTTTGTGTTACTCCATGCATGTAATCTTTTAGCCGTGGGCTAATTTTTGGGTTTTGTTATACCCATTGTTTTGGTAGTGTATAAGATATTTTTGTATAATATCTCTTCAGTCAATTTACCACATTTTACTATTTGAGTAAAACATCTCATTTTTCACTAGTTGAGTGAATCCATCATTTTTTTTTTACTATTTGAGTAAAACACCCATTATTTTCATGTGTAGAATTGCTGTCATTTGTTCACCTTGTCCTTGTGCGATGTAAAGTCATTCATTTGTATTTATATTTGTTGCATTTATAGGTTTCGTGCGTATTATGTTAATTTGTCCAATATTTGGACCCATACACGCACGTATCAATCATATTTATTTTCTTATTTAAATCATACATCAATAAATTTTGTGTATTTTTATCACCATCAACAGTGTTCTGTTAAGTCCGAAATCCCAACTCGGTTATCTTGTTACATTGGCATCACCAAGACAAAATTATATGGTAAAAAAACTAGTCCCAACTTGACTTGATAAGCGAAATTATGTTTTGCATTACAAAGTTTTAAAACAAGCGGTAGATGCTGGTCTTGTGTTGAGGAAAGTTCAGAGAGTGTTTAAAGTTTAATCAGTCGCCTTTTGAGAGGTTATATTAGCTCAAACACGTCAAGGAGAGCTGTAGCTAAAACCGATTTCGAGAAAAACTTTAAGCTTATGAACAACCCCGTCTTTGGTAAGACAATGGAAAATATTAGAAAGCGAGTAAACATCCAGCCTGTTGATGATATCAACCGCCGAAACAAGCTTGTATCAGATGATGATTTTGTCAGCATGAAAATTTTTAATGAGAACCTTGTCGCGATACAAAGAAAAACAAATTTAAAGCTTAATAAGCCGGTTTATTTTGGAGCTGCCGTGTTTGATTTGTCGAAGTGGCTATTGTACAATTTTCATTATAATTTTGTTAAGAAACAGTGGCCGTCAAGTAAACTATTCTTTACCGAAACTGACTAGCTTGTTTATGAAATAGAGACTGAGGATGTATATCAAGATATTTTTGATAACCGACATCTGTTTCATTTTTCCGATTATCCTCGCGATAGTAAATTTCATCATGATACCAATAAAAAGGTTATTGGAAAATTTAAGGATGAAATGAACTCCCTCATCAAATGCTTTATTGGATTGTGGAGTAAAATGTATGCCATGTTGCTGGACAATTAATAAAATGACAAAAAAGCAAAAGGTTTACTTCGCAATTTTAAAAAAATCTATTAGGTTTGATGCTTACAAATACGCACTTGACTTTGGTGTTAGTTTTATAAGAGCAATGGCTATTCGAACAAATCACAATAAACTTGAAACAGATGTTATTATCAAACGTGGATTAAGTAATTTCGATGACAAACGTTATTGCGAAAACGGAATAGATACGTTTGCACTTGGATATCGTTGTGATGATAAAACTATACTTGATATTATCTTTTCATCTGACGACAGCGATAAAGTCGCCGACGATAAATCTATACTTGACATTATATTTGATGACTAGGGTATCAAATTTTTTGTGAACAATAAAAATGTTTGAAAATTTGACAGTAACACGGGGCAACAATAGCAAGATCAAATATCTAACGATAGACGGTAAACAGTTGACAGTTGAAATTAACAATGAAACATCAGGAATATGTTTCAGTGGCCGTGACAGGCTAAAACTTTCGCTTATCAGATCTGGTAACAGCGAGTATTTTAATTTTCTTGAAAAATTGAGCCAGAAATTGTCCAAAGGATTTAATAACTTTCATGATCCAATCAGTCAACAAAAATATACTAAACTTACCATTGATCTTGATCGATCAAAAGTATTTTCTATTTGACAAAAATATCCTCTTATTACACTAGAAATGAAAGATTTGAGTGTCGTTGTGTGAGCAGTATAATAACGTTTAATCTTTATTATCATGAGATGCAATATTTCTAATTTCAACAGTTGAAAGACTAATAATCGGTCATGAGGTATGACATTTTATCTAAACTTTAAAAATAATCTCAAATTGCAAAGCAGTTCGAAATATTTTATCTAAACTTTATAGATGAAACCAACCCCTGCCCCGTGTCGATGGCACTGGGCGGTCTTGTTGGAGATAGGGTCCTTGAGCCAGAATCCTCTTGTGGTGGAAGGAAAAGTATAGTTGTTGGGAGAGGGATGGATGGGAGTCACTGGGATAGGGAAATCGTACCTGGCACATGGGGGTATAGTCCTTGTGCTATAATCCTCTTGTGGTGGAAGGAAAAGTATAGTTGTTGGGAGAGGGATGGATGGGAGTCTCTGGGATAGGGAAATCGTACTTAATGAGAGTCTCTGGCACATGGGGATATAGTCCTTGAGCCGGAATCCTCATTATCATCTACTACTGAGTATTCCCGAGACTAAACCGTTCGGAAGTTTAGCTTCAGAAGTTATTATTACTGCTATTTACTATTAATGACATGACAGGTTGTCTTATCAAGAATGTATTCTATTTCCTGACATGCAAAGCCGATGCAATTTAATATCTTGCAGAATATGTTGACACCAGAGAACGAACGATTAAACGAAAGAGACACGTTCGCAATAAAACCAATGCAAGCTCGTCAAACACTTCAACTCAATTTTACATCCAGTAGAGAATTACAAGTTACTGACTGAGTCTAACCCGGGGTGGAAAGATATAGACCACACGGAAGGAAGGACATTTTTCTATAAATGAAAACACTTAACTTGCCTAATCCAGTCCAGTCCATATTTCATTCAGGCAAAAGTTTATAAACGCTACACAGTTTGTTCCCACTTACACACCACTTGCCTTTTTACCTAAAATGTATCATGAAGATGAGGAGGAGGAGGATCATCGTCATCAACATCATCTTTATCGTCATTGTTACATCGTTTATTATTTTTTTTTTATCAACCCGCCACTACATTCTCATCACACATTTCCTTTGCTGCATTTACCACGCACAACTTTACCAAGGTATAAATTAAAGTTCATAATGTAATGTTTGGTACTAAATAGTGTTCTGTATCCATACATGCAGTTCCCGCACTTTGTTCTTACCCTAGAATTAAGTCGAAGCATTTATTCAGAATACATAGAACTTTTTAATTTCAATCATGCCATTCTGACCCCTACACAAAAGTGATATGTAATTTACACATTAGTTTCTCCACTTACTCAAACATGTATACAGTTTTGGTTTTCTCGCGGCTTTTGTGTTGTGTTTATTTTTGTTTGTTTTTTATTTGCCTGTTCCACTTACTAACCGCCTCGTTAGGTTCGTACATTATTCTTTAAGTTAAGCTTGCAAGTAAACAATCTTTTCATTATCATACACACAATATCTTGAGTTTGTTTTTGTGGGGTTTATTTTACGGATTTTTAACACAGCCTTAATAATTTTTAGTCATATTCCTAAGATGTCTGTAGTGAGGCAGTTAGTAGCGATGTCTAGCATTAGGGCATCATGCCACAGACGTGTTACATCATGTCCCACCCACTCACATTATCCTGACACCAGACCGACCAGTCCTAACACCATCCTCTTAATGCTGAGCGCCAAGCGGGCAGCTGCTGGTACCATTTTTATAAGTCTTTGGTATGACTCAGCCGGGGTCGAACCCGCGACCTCCCGCATCCGAGGCGGACGCTCTAACGACGTTGGAGAGACTGTCATTTGTTATAACCAATCCGAGATCTAACAAAAATAAACCCACTGAATATCAAAATTAGTCAATTAGTTGAAAACTATCACTTTCATTTTCAGTCAAATCGTTTAAATTACAAAAGCGCAATCAACAGAGATGATATGCAGTGTGTCATATCGATACAGCTACTAAGACCCAAAAGACAGTAGTAGAGATAGATGAGGTTTTAATCTCAAAGAGGGTTTAAGGCCAGAAAACCCTTACCCCCTCAAAAATAAATATATTCTGACATTTTTTCACCACCTCAGAGACCCCCCTCTCCCTCAAAAAACCACCCTCCTCCAAATTTTTATCTCAGAAAATGATGAAATAATTTGAAACCTAAAGGGGATTCTAGACCAGAACCCTCACCCCCTAAATTTCGAGATGAGGTTGGTCAGATGACCCAATGACATTTATTGACAACATGGTTGATGAATGATATTACTACTATAAATAAAACAGTAAAAATAAAAAATATTTTTAAATCATAATAATAAAATATTTTTACAAAACATATAATCACAGCACAACCCCATGTGAACTCCTAGGTTGTCAAACAACATCCTAGCAAGTTCAGGGGCATTTGAATTAATCCCCATGTGACCCCTTAGGTTGCCAAATGACATCCTAGCAGGATCAGAGGAAATTCGAAATCAGACGAAACAGACAGCACAGTTTTATACAACCCCATGTGACCCCCTTGGTTGCCAAAGGACATCCTAGCAGGATCAGAGGTTACATATAAACTTATCCTAGGACAGCACAGTTTTATACAACCCCATGTGACCCCCTAGGTTGACATCCTAGCAGGATCAGAGGAAATTCGAAATCAGACGAAACATACAGCACAGTTTAACCTCATATGACCCCCTAGGTTGTCAAAGGACATCCTAGCAGGATCAGAGGAAATTCGAAATTAGACGAAACAGACAGCACAGTTTTATACAACCCCATGTGACCCCCTAGGTTGCCAAAGGACATCCTAGCAGGATCAGAGGTTACATATAAACTTATCTTACGGACAGCACAGTTTTATACAACCCCATGTGACCCCCTAGGTTGCCAAAGGACATCCTAGCAGGATCAGAGGTTACATATAAACTTAATTCTAAGAACTTAACTAAGTTATCCTAGGACAGCACAATTAACCCCATGTGACCCCCTTGGTTGCCAAATGACATCCTAGCAGGATCAAAGGTTACATATAAACTTAATTCTAAGAACTTAACTCTAGGACAGCACAGTTACATATAAACTTATCTTAAGGACAGACACATAGAAACAGGCCTTCTCTACGTTCAACAGAAATTTGCACA
>JAECUM010019369.1:0-22561 GCA_016617855.1 Megalonaias nervosa | reverse complement strand
CCTTTTCTTAAACATTGTAAGTTTATCTTGAAAAGTAATTCTTAGGATTAGACATTGAAATTAGACTATCATTTTGTTTTTTGTGCACATTTATTGGGTATTATGCATACTTTGAATAAAAGTGACACATAGACTTTTGGTTTGGTGCCCTATTGAGGAAAGTTCTGGCCCTTTTGAAATTTTGGACCTTTGCCCCCCTCCCAAAAAAAAACAACACTTGACCTGACCTGGCCATGCTCACTTGTGCAATATTGTTTCACATTAGTCAAGTCTGAATGCAGTTTTCTTGTAAAATCTTTGATGCCTATTGTTGTCATTCTTTTCACTGCGGAGAATGCAATAATACAGAATTTCATATGATACTGAAGGTATATTGTGCAAATTCTGTCTTTTTTTCTCTTGCTTTTTTTTCACAGGAGAGTGATTATTCAGATCTTTTGAATTATGGCCTTGTGCTTTTACCAGTATGTACTGGTAAATATGTACATTAAGGATTTTACATGATAACTGAAAATAAAATAGAGGATGCAAATGTGATGTCCTTAGTTGGTAGGAAATTTTAAAGTCATGTGACATTGATCAGGTCCTTGTGATACAGCATGTCAAAGATTGGTCTCTCCTGCTGGCTCATCTATTTACACTATTTATCCATTTGCCGAATATTGGTGTAGTCATTTGCAATTTTCTACTTAAATCACTGGCAAGTTTGTAATATTTATGAACTTAAAACAGTGTTGTTTTGGAGCCCTGGGGTTTGCAAATGGTTTCAAATTCTCACATGTAGCACTGCACAGTAGATGTTCCTGTGCCGGGTCTTTCTCTGGTTTCTTCAGTGTTTTGGTACAGATTGATACTCATTGATCAGACTAAATTTATCCTGTTCAATCCCGAGATGCATTGCTGGTTGCTCTGACATCTTGACATATAACCGAAGACATACGACAGTCATGGCTACTTAAATACATGTATGTACTGATTTTCTTTTATTGATAATGATTTCATCGAACTAGAATTTTAGAATGCTGCTTTGTCAGGTTGGGTCAGCAATTTGCATCTAAAGTATGGCTACATGCCTGGCTAATAAAGCCCTGACAGAGCTGCCAACCCTCCAAACTTGCAATTAGTGAAAGAGGAATAAAAATTAGTGAATTTGAACACAATTAGTGAAAAATTATACCATGACACTAGCTTCATCAACTTTTATGGTCAGTACCGGATTATATGAATATCCCAAAATAAAAATAAAACACATTATTTACATTCATTACATGTACAAATTTATTTGCAGCCAAATTTACTGATATACCGTATTTCATGTATTTTTTCGTACCCTTTAATATTTCGTACACAATCCAGTTATCAAAATAATAATTATTTAAATGTATCATAATTTTCGTACATATCACTTTGTATTATTTGAAAAAAATCATTAAATTATCAGACATAAAATTTCCACTAAGAAGATTTACGTTTGCAAAAAAGATCGAAAATACCATATTCCTATTTTGTTTTCACAAAACTTAATGATTAATTGTTGGTGAGAAAATAAAATGATTGATGCATAAGCATGGGCGCCTGCAGCATAGGTCAAAGGGGGTCATGTGACCCCCCCCCCCGGAAATCATACTGCAATATTTCGACAAGTTTAATCATGCAAATGAAGCTGAAAATATGTCACAAGATTCTGTTCAAACCGCTTAGTAAATATTAGCTTTAGTTTCAGACTGCTTACTACACTAACTCTCCCTGCCGTGACTGACTGACTCCCCCCTCCCCATTTTTGTAAAAGATCCTGCAGGCGCCCATGTGCATAAATTCTTATTGTCATTACAATATCTACTGGTGTTTATTAACAAATGAACAAAGGACTTCACAGACAATACCTTTAAATATTGTCGTTAATTAGTTCTCCTTATTAAGTCCGTCAGCGTAACAAAACACCAAGTGCATTTTAAAACGAGTTCGGAAGCCCTTTGATGTTGTCTTATCCAACAAAAATTACATCTCAGTACATGCTAAAGTGAAGACCACAGACCATTGGTCAACTAGTCTTATTATTTCATTAGTCATACAAACATAAAATATAAAAACCTTGTCATTTTCCATCATAAATTTGAAAGTCACGTACGCCGTTAAATTGATTCGTATATATACATATACTATCTTTTAAGTGCTTGTTCTGTTTTGACTTGGATATAATTAACATTTTATTGCAAATCTATTCTATGATATACCCCACTATTATCTTTATTGGCGAGTTCGAATAACAAGTAATGCATATGATCGCTTGTGCTTATAACATCTGCTACATGGACAATGGCTTCAATAGCACATTGACAGACTTTCATTTCCCTAAAGAGAGCCTCATTTCCTACTGGCAGCCTCGCTGTTTTGACCTCTTCAGTCGATTCTTGCCCTCAGTCCGGTTTCAACTGGAATAACCAAAGCCCTAAGCATGCTTAATTACCGTGTAAATAACACTGTATAGCCATGTGGTTGTTGTGACAATGCACATCATAATTAAAACAAGAATGAACTGTTGATTTAGCGGTGTTTATTCCTAATAGAATATAGTAGGGTCGTAATACATGAGGATTATCCCACTCGTCTGGTAACCGAAAATAGTCTTTTTTTCTCCTTGCAATAGCTACAAATCAAAACTACACTGAATAAATACGGTCTTGTACACTGAAAAAATTGTTTGATTGATTTCTCTGGCACACACACACACACACACACACACACACACATGCACACACGCGCGCGCGCATTAACTTAAACATTGATTTCAAGTTCTTTATTTTTTATTGCAATTTGATAATGAGATTATTGTTGCGGTAAAAATACAACTTGCACTTAATTTCTTGACGATGTGGGGTCGTATCGTTGCATACAATTTGCCAATAAATAATACCCATAACTTATACATGTTCAAACCATCTTGATCATTTTGCCAATATTACACAACATAACAGCAACATATGTTCTAAATGCAGACGAGCTTGCAGAATGAGACATAATCCTCTCTCTCTCTCTCTCGTTCACTAATAACAACAGTACTTTTAATTTATTGTAATTT
Source organism: Megalonaias nervosa (assembly GCA_016617855.1). Classification (NCBI taxonomy): domain Eukaryota; kingdom Metazoa; phylum Mollusca; class Bivalvia; order Unionida; family Unionidae; genus Megalonaias; species Megalonaias nervosa. The sequence goes on along the minus strand of JAECUM010019369.1, from coordinate 19,482 downwards.
AGATTCTTGAACTGAGAGCAGAATGAAACAGAAAATATACGTTTACTTTGTACGTTTGTACCGTTAGGTTGTCGAGTAGCGTGTGTACCGTAGAACTTGTTTTGGTACGATCCCTTTATTTTTAGTACACGGTCAGTACCACCAAATGATAATTATTTATTTTACTTATAATTTTTCGTACACTGAATTAATAATTATTTTTTCGTGTACGAAAAATTACATAAAATACGATACGCAAACTTCACACTATTTGTCATAGTATGATGCTGTAGCAGACTTCCTCATTTGGGCGTAAATAAAATTGGTAAATTTGTTTTCAAGACAGTTCAGGCTCTTGCTTGCTGTTTAATCTTGGTGACTAAAATTGTTGCAGATTTTCAGCACCTAAGGAGGCACTAAAATTTGTCTTATTTTTCTGAACAATAGGAAATGCTCTTGTACTGTCACCATTGCTGATCTCCAGCTGAGAAAGCCAGATTATATTCAACAAGAAAACTCACAATGCTTTAGTATTGGTAGCTTGCGGGACTTGAGTACGTTGTTCCAGGGTTGAAATCTGCTGTGGGTGCGCTTAATCTTCCCAATATCTATATGCTTTTTGCTAGCAGTGTGCTTTTTCACATCGTTCTGCCACATGCTCACATATATATTATTATATAGTACATGTAGTACATGCATATGTATGACAGGTAAATTGTAAACAATGATAGGATCTCCTGTGTACATTCCTAGTTCTAAAATTCATGGCATGCTACTGTGCGAAGGCATAATTTACATCGATGTCTGATGGCTGAATGCAAGGCCAATTGTTGGTGTACTGCAATCTATACTTAACTTTTTGTGGAATACATATCTTTTCCCTTGGAGGTGAAACATTTAAACTCTAGTGTAGCTTAATTACGAAATAGAAGATGAAACTTTGAACAATTAATGAGTTGTGGTGTCGGCCCATGCTTGACAAATTACAAATTCATGCACATTACGATATATGCCAATCTTTCAGAATCTCAAAAATTCCTACACTTGAAAAAGCTGTCTTTATTTAGTGTTTGTTTTTAAACAAGTACTGTGTGTTTTAAAACAATTACAGTTGCTATGGGTATGTTCATGTGCCATTTTAAAAAAAATCAGTTTGGCCCCTGTTTTCTTCACGAACATTTGTGAAACTTAATCTGTTCTTAATATAGATTATATACTTTACAATGCTTGCTACAGGGCAAACTGTAACAATTGGATATAGTTCTACTAACATCACGACTAGCAATACGAAGCTGTTATTGGCATCACTGACCACTGCTGCTATTTTTACTAGCACTTAATGGGATAAAGTTATTTTATTCCTGATTTAAGCCAATTGAGAATTTGGGAATTCAGGATTTTTTTTATGCAGCACAAATCCACAAATCATTATTGAGAGTCGTGACATTGATGCCAAAATTGTGAGGGTTGGCAGGTCTGAACTGATATTTAATTTGAAAAACAAACAAACAATATTCTGTTGATCATATATATACAAATTAAAAGCATCTGTTGCAGTTTGATAATCAACAGATAGTCTACCTCAGTCTTACCTACAAACATTTTGTTATTAGCCTTGAAAGCTGGGTCTTTTGTATGGTGCAAGGACTTCTCATTAGTTTTCTGTCAGTTCTAATCTGTGTCTGCGTGCATGTCAAGTGTTTTTTTTTATCTTGTGTGCCATTGTGATATTTTCCAGGTCCTTCTTGCAGTATCTTTGTTAGCCTTAATTATTCTGTTGCAGCATGTGTCAAGAATTAGCAGCTAAAATGTATTTCCATGTTTCAAATGAGTTTTGGTGTTATGGGATATTTTTAAGCGCAAAATTAAAATTTGGGGTAGACATTTGTTTTGGTATACAGTGTGTGCTTGGAAGTCATTCGGAAAGGATTAAATTGATTATAGACTAAAGCATAAAGCATAGTAAATTTGGCTTTCATTGTTTAAAGTTTGTCAAGATGTCTAAAATGCCAAAATCTGAGCAATGTAAATATCACATGAAATTAAATGAGGGACTGAGACAGGAATTTCAATGATTGGAATCAGGTTCAAAGGATATGAATATATTTAATCTTCCCTTTCAGTAAAGCTGATTTTAAAATCTACTGTGGTAGCAAGAATGACAGTATGTATCATACAGCATATTAAATGTAGCAATAAATACGCCATCAATGAAATAATTTGTTTGTGGATACTTCATTGATGTGGATAAAGATAATACATGCTAAGATGCTGCTTGCTGATTGGACTGTATCCTATATGCTGAACATGCTTATGGGTTAAGATAATTAGAAAGGGAATGGGGTGACGACAGATTACAAATCATATCACTTTGTTTTAATTTGCAGACAGCGAGTGAGAATCTCAATAGTCTTTTTCATTTTTACTAATAAAAATCACTGCCTAGGACTGCAAAATGCTGTTTCAGATGAATTCTATATTTAAACAGCGACAAGGCAAACTAATAATTATTCATGATTGCTGAAAACTAAAATGACTTACATATGGTAAGTATCATTTTGTATCGATTCTCCATCTCTTGTATCAATATGTGTATCATTACAGCAACAGTATTGATACATCGAAGAATCATTTCACCCCTAGCTTCCCCCCACCCCAATCAACAAGTGAGGCTTTCACTGGTCAAAACAACTTGTGGTTTGCCATGTGAAAGTGGTTTAAAACTAGAATGAACATTAGACATCCACAACATATACATTGATATTGCCCAAATGTGATAAATGAGAATCAAAATCACCCTGGTGCATCTTTAAGTGTTTATCTTTCTAAAGCTCTGAATCTTCATAATACAAAGGTGCATACACTATACCTGGTTCACAAGCAACTAACTTGTTCACAAGTTGAGCCAATTTGTGCATAGCAATATTCTGTTTCCGCAGTATGCGACAACACATAGCAACAGGACTGCCTGCTTTATCTAGAGTTAGTCGTATAGTCATTGTGGCAGAGTCCAGCAAGAATCCCACATGTTATTTTTGGAGTGGGTTCAAACACAGATTTTTAAGTGTATGAATTGTCTCCTGAACATTTTCCTACACTGGTCATAAGAATCTCTAACAAACTATCATCAATGTAAGCCACATTTGTGAAACCTTTTCATCACAATAATGCAATAGCTGGCTTAAGTAGCTTCATGAAAACATGTGCATTTGCCAAAACATTTGTCACGCAAGTAAATTCATACATATCCCTAAACCACCTAAAATGCAGAATACTTTCTGTACTTTTGAGCTACCAGAACGGAGTAGGAAGCATCCATCAAACCAACAGATGTAAAAGAAACTGCATGTATTTTTGCACAAAACATGACCTTAACAGCTGCTTTAAAGTTTACATTTTGAAGTTTATATTTCAGTGTAATTCAAGATAAGTCTGGCAGACCCATCTCATTTAGGTCAAAAGAAAATGTTTGAAAAATAATCTCCAGGCACGGTATTCACTTTGTGAATAATACTTTTTGCAAGAAATTTATGAATTGGAGCAGTCCATTTTCTTTCTTCATCAAAAGAGAAATAAATTTGGTTTGGTAAATATGTCAATACAGGCCACTGGTTTAATTCTAGATCAAATCCTTGAACATTATTCAGAATCCATGCATCAGATGTCATATTCTGCCATCCTTCCAAAAATGCAGAAATTTTTCCAGTTAAACAAATTGTGATGTATATTCTTTATACAAGAAACATATAAAAATTTAAAAAGAACTTCACTGTTGTGTTAGAATATTTAATTTGCATTGTTTGTTTATTTGGGTTTTTTATTATATGCCATGGTTTATGTAAAAGAACTTACAGTATTGAGAATTAAATCCCAGATAATCCTAGAATTACAATGCAGGTCCTTGGGAATAAAGTTCTGAATAAACTTTAGTGGTATTCCAAATAATTTCCAGTGCTGAAGGTGTTGATGTGCCTGTAGTGGCCCTTGGTGTCTAATGTACTAATGTACCAGTGTCCTGAATTGTAATGGTGTCCCCACAGTCTTTTGTTGATTCACAGTAATACAATCCAAGGTTTCCTTGTTTGAATTCACTATAATTCCCAGTTAATGTCTCTCTCTCTCTCTTTCCAAGAATATAATTGAGTACTTTGTATTTCCCGAGAAGAATAAAATGAGCCATGGGTGAAGTGTAGCACCGTATATATTGTCACAGAGATGAGAATGAGTCACCCTCCCCCAACCCAATGAGACAGGGGCAGCACCCGATCAGAACCCTGAACCTGTTAGTGAAAATAGTATTGAACAAATCTATAAGAGGAGAGTTAAAATCTAAGTCTATAAGTCAGAGAAAGGGTTTTTCTACAAATAAGAGTTGTCTGAATAGTCAGTGTCAAGTGACTGGCCACCAGTCAGTGGTCACTGGCCCATGAGTACTAGTTACCAGTCATTGGAGCCCCCACAGTACAAGGAGAGTGATATGTCTGCCTCCACCCCACCCTTCTATTGAATTCTGCTAGGGATTAAGAGTAGGTGTTTAGGCACCAGACCTAGGATGGATATTGGATCAGTATCCCACCCTATTATCCCACTCAAACCCAATGGGATGTGGGGTCATTCAGTGCAGAGAAGTTATTGTTCATTCCCTTTCATGCAACTGTTGACTTTTGACCCATGGCCTCCAACTAGTGAGGTTGATGTTGAGGTCTAAAAACCTACATCGCTTTGTTACAAAGTGAAGATTGAACGGGAGGGATGCGCAATTTTCCAGACAACCCAGTAAGATCAAGAGGTGTTCTTGCTCTCCTGATAAATCTGCCACTAGGACAGTACCCTTGTTCCACATGAGAAGTTAGAGGATGAAGTTTCCCTTACCCCCAGATCCTCACCAAAACAGTGACAATGTGCCAAAACGTCTTGCCTCCCTTAGGTGAGAGAAAGACAAAGACATTCTGTCAGTCCATTTAGACTTTCATGTGTTTGATGCAAAGCAGGCTGAAGTGATACCCCCTCACTTCCCACCTCTTCCTCCTCGTAAATGTCATCCCAGGCAGAGGAAGAGATTTTGTCTTTCAGCAAAGTGGTTAATGAAGGTTATCATCTTTTACCACCAGATATTTGTCCCAAGCCTTCAGGCTCAATGAACACAAATGTTCTCTTCAGTCTGGAAAGACTTACTGGGCAGCGTCCACACTTTATCATTGTCAAGAGCTTTCTTAAAGGTCTTGCATGGGCCAGGTGTTCACTAGGCAGCATTTGGAATGGGCTGTCCCCCCCCCCCACAAAACATTGAGACCATTGGTCTCTGCTTCGAGGTGTAGAGTTCACAGTCCTGCCTGGCCTATAAATCTCCTGCTTTGGATGCTGGAGCATCACAAATGAGTATTTCCTTGAAATCCGATGACCATCTTTGAGGCAAGACACTTGAGGCATATGAGTTAAAAGCTAGGTTCCATACATTCATAACTGCTCCGGTGGTCTAGTGGTAGAGCGTCCACCTCATATGTGGGAGGTCACAGGTTCGAACCCTGGAAGAGTCAGACCAAAGACTTTTAAAAATGGTACTAACATCTGCCTCGCTTAGCGCTCAACATTAAGAGGTTAGTGTTAGGACTGGTTGGCCTGGTGTCAGGATAATGTGACTGGGTGGTACATCATGCTACATGTCTGCAGCATGATGCCCCAGTGCTAAATATCACAATAAACTGTCACACTGCAGACATCGTAGCGATATGACTGAAAAAGTGTTAAAGCTCCATTAAAATTCTAAGTCTCACACGCACACACCCATACATTCATCTTTTTCAGACCACTTTCAGCCAACTGCCCTTAAGAGCTTGCTAGAGACAGTGACCAAGGCATATCAGCATGCCTTATCCATGTCTAATAATTGGCAACATCAGCAGAGCTTCTTCATCTCCACAGGGATACTGCTTTGGATACTTTGAAGGTCCTTCTGTGGGATGCTTCCAAGGAGGCAGAGATCCTCTTCTGAGGTCATATTCCTCCATGGCTTTTGAGGACCTGAGTGACCAACAACACTAGTTCAGGTGGTGGCAACAAACCATATATTTATATGTACAATTTGCTATAGATTTCCAGACAATGTTCTATAGCAAAACTTATTTACAGTGGTCTTGTCACCAATTGTAATGTTGCAACATTTGCACTATGACAATTTCCACTCAAGTTCATCATTTGGGTAAATGTTTCCTTTGTTTTGTTGATACAGATGTATGTTTTGATTTCCCTTCAAATTTCTGACTGCAGCATTGGATGACAGTCTTTTTAAAAGTTAATACAGGTTGTCAGTACTGCAGCTTTTTTTGAAAATCCATGTTCACATTCCATTCTTGACACTGAAAGTGCAGGTGATGTTTTGACAGCAATGCAAAATGGAGTGATTCTCTGGGGTATACAGCTTCAAGTGATGTAAAAATAATCAACATGTTGCTTTATGTAATGTATGCCAAATCTCATGTCTGCAAGGGTTACTTATTATCCTTAATCTTTTGCCTTGTGGGTAAGGTTAGTGTTCTCAAATAGTTAAACATGGACTGATGCTTAGTTACTATTGTCTCATGCAGACATAATTAATAAACCTACCAAAGAAAAAACTCCTTTGAGGATGTTGAAAAGATCCGTCCTTTCCGCTGGGATGGTCTAGCCCCTACCCCCCCCCCCCAAGCTCTCTGACCAGTTTCGTTACTATTACAACTCAACCAGGGGAACTGATCTGGTTGCTTCATTTGTTCAACTAATTACGTTATCTTGTCAGTGTGAGGTTTATATACCCCATTGTTGCCAGTGTTGCTGGTGAGTCAGGTACATCATGTGACAATTGTATTGACGAGACCTATTATTGTAGCATCTATAGTAGAAGTCACACAGTTTTGAATTAAATGTAAATTGTTCTCTTAAAATTTAACACTACTTTTCTTTAACCAAAGTCTATTCAATCCTGATTATTGAATTATCTGCACATTAAGTGTCCTCAAGAAACTTCCAGACAAAAATTATTGATCTCTGTGGTCTTTTTTAGTGGTGGCTAGGTATTAAACTTGAGTCAAGAAAAGAACACCTTGAGTGGAATCACAACATAGGGTAGTTTGAATTTGTTATCAATATGAGTTGCTTTCATTGTGACATTACAGTGCATGACATTAAAACCAGATTGTACTGGATGACATCTTATTGTTCATTCCATCCAAATATGTCTGTGTACTTTTAACATTGATTTTGCCATATACACTTCTCAGGGCATCTAAGTAATGACCTTCCAAAGGAATGTGGATGTATAAGAATCCAAATGAACTGAATACTTGCCACTTAAAGGTATGTAGAATCAACTTCTATAAAATGACACCAATTACTGAAATAGTCGTTGTTGAATGCATACATGACCTGTATGACATTTACTATAGGTGTCAAATTATACCTTTGTCTTGCACCTGAGATTTGGCTAAAACCTAGGGTAAAACATAATTATAGAAAACTATGCAAACACTTTGTTTTCTGTATTGTAGAATTCTTTGCATATTGTATTTGTAAATATAAGGATAAGACTGCCATACTTGTGTTGCACCAATGATTGGTGATGTTTAAATGATGCTGCACAACAAAAAATACATCGGTAATCCATTTTGATGTGTAGTAGGACAATTTCATTATGATGTAATCTGTGAAAAGAAACTTCAGTGAACAAAATAACGTTTTTCCTCAAAAAAGTTTAAAAATTCCAGCAATTTGACTGTGGGGTCAGAAGGTCCAAGTTTTCATGGAAGGAAGAACATTAAATTAAGACAAAAATGCCTGGACTCCAATTTAAACAGAGATGTTGATCCCTACTAGCTGTAGAATATGTTTACAAAATAATTCTTTTTCTTTCCGATAAATGGTGCTAGTAGAGAGCTTCAGACCAGGTAAGATAATTTCTATTATCCTATACAGAACACGGATTATATTGTGGTCAGATTGGCTAAACTGTTTAGACACTGGAAAATCTTTGTGGTTATGGATATTCCTCAAGTGTTCTTTTATTCTCTCTTGGAGTTCCCATTAAGTGTCACCTGCATATTGTTTACCACATTGATAACAGGTGAGTGAATAGATGACATTTTGTCTTGTATAAGTGAGTTCATACAGTACCTGGCAAAAGATGAAAAATAGAACCAAACTCACTAGACAAAGTCTTTAAAATTGCACAAAAAATATCCAGCCATAAATAAGGAATAATCCATGGCTGTTGTTGTTGTAGGGTTTAATGCCATTTTTCAGCACAAGATAGGCTATACATGGCATCCAGTATAAATGGTGGAGGAAGAACCCAAGAAAGCCCCGAAAAGAACCACCAACCCACAAGAAGCTACTTGCAAGCTTTCTCACATACCCACATAGGCCAAACCCGAGACTCAAACCCATGCAGACAGAGGTGAGATGGCAGTGGTCCGTAACAGTGAGCACTTTAGACCACTCGGGGCCCCAATCCATGGTGGGGAAAAGAATGAAAATAATTAAGGAGATAGAGATGTTATTAAACTGGAAGGAAATGTTATTTTATCAATGATATCATTTCTCCTGTCCTCCACATCATTCTCAACTAATTCATTCATAAACAGAATCATTAAACAGCACTAATATTAGGGCATGCCATAAAATGTTTGATCTATGTTTGTTCACATCAGATATTTTAAGCAAACAGTTTTATTGCATACTGATATGAATTAATTTTTTTTTTATATTTTCAGTTTCTGATCTGACAACACAAAGAAGTATATCAATTTATTCATTATCTCTCTCTCTTTGATGCATGCCACACTATACAGATTTACACAGATTATCAAATATTCTGATTAGTATCCAGAACTCATTTGTAATCAAGTTGAGATTTTGATTATTTTTGTTGAAATTGCTTGTTTATTGTATGTTGAAATTCTTATTTTCAACAACAATACTTTATAACTGACATAATCAGAATTCACACTTTCCTATTTTGAGTACACACACTCCCTATTGTCACCTCGCTTGGCACTCAGCATTAAGAGGTTAGTGTTAGGACTGGTCAGCCTGATGTCAGGATAATGTGACTGGGTGGGACATCATGCCACATGTCTGCAGCATGATGCCCCAGTGCTAGACATCACTTTAAACTGTCACACTGCAGACATCGTAGTGATATATCTGAAAATTGTTAAAGCTAAGTTAAAAATCTAAATCACACACACCCTATTGTCAGAACTGACGATACAAAGATTTTAGACAAAATAAATCGGTAGTAAACATTGGTATAATATCTGGCATTCATAGAAACCACTCCCTCATTTTAACATGCCTTGATAATTCTTGAACCATGTTCAAATATACGGCACATGTGCACTCAGTATTGATTTTGATTAAAAATATCAATCATTTAAGACATATGGCACACTTTAAAAAATAAATACAATGAAATAAGTCTTGCCATAGACCAGAAGAACCTATGTTACAATCTGTTGTTCATTGGCACAAGTGTGATGCTGCCACTCCTCGTAACTACTTGAAGGATTGCCATGAAACTTCACACACGCTTGCACACACTGTTATCCTATAGTCTAGTTGGTCCTAAATGTAAATAGTGCTGCATCAATATCCAGAATGGTTTTTTTTGGACAGTAGATATTTAGGTCCTTCAGTTTTTTAAATTTAAAAAACATTTTTTAAAGAAAAAAAAAAACCATTTCTTTTGATGTAAAAGTCAGTTAAGACAATTAATCATGTTAGGAGTTATTTTTGAAAAAGTCATAGTATCAGATCTATTGTTGAAAGTCTTGTATTTTGCATTAAGCCTTGAACTTGACCCTGTTGAATCACAGGAAACTGTTGAGAAGAAAATAACAGTGCCATTGAATTTACGCTCATTTGATAAAGGCTCATACCTCATATAAATGACTTATAAAATAAATGTAGGTGAAACATGAATTAATGTTATATTCGTTTATACTGTACTTGTACAGCCTTACATTTTATTTCATATGCAGGGTATAAGCAACTTGAAAATGATGTACAAATTCCACTAAGTGAAGCATTCATATCAACAAGCTTTTGGGGATTTTTTTTCTATCCATAAGGGCAATTATTTCTTTCAAATGACTAGTAAATGACAATGTAACAAGTGTTATTTCATGCATAATTTTATGAACATTGGAGCTGTATTGTACCAAACTCGGCATAAAATTCTGTGGTTATATTGCCTCACGTACTTTTTCATGGCAAATATTGAAAATGACCACAAAGATCCCAAAAATAATTTCCAAAACCAGACAGTCTTGGTTCAGGCAGCAAATTCAGCCAAACCATAAAGAATTCATGGAACCTTAGAGTTAACAGTAGAAGCTTCTTGACATTCTGTTTGACTGTTATCCTACTGTTATGAAAAGTAATCCTCTAAAGCATGGACAAATAAATTCCAGATAGCAGCAGCTTGTTTAAAAATGCAAACAAAATTAGAAAACACTAAATTTGTACTTAAATGCCAACCACGTGTTTAGTTCATAAGCATTTATAGCCAGTTACAATACTGAATATATATTGCACAAATATCAACTAGTTCAATTTTGAATGCATGTGTACAGCAAGGGACTTTCCATTTAATTTTAATGGGGCTAAATAATTATTTCTGACTATGGTATTTATTATTTCATTCATCAGAAGATAATTTAGTTTCGAGTAAAGCAAGGAATGGCATAGTGTCCTTTTTTATACGACATATTGGAATAAGATAATGGTTTTCAAGCATTTAGCCCCCCCCCCCTTTTAATGCTTCAATATTCTCTCTCCAGTAAAGACTTGGCTTCAGTGGATGTTCAGCAGAAATCAAGCTAGTGACCTTTGTATGCGCTGTAATAAGATGCTAGCATCAGAAGATGTCAGTTTCAGCTTGGGAAAGTTGCATTGCTATCACACAAATGACTTCGCATGTTGCACTTAATAGATGTAGCTCAAACTATGGTGCAGTCATTAACAACAGAAGTTGTACTGATTGACATTTTAATAGTCAAGGAATGATGAACACCCACGTCGAGACAGTCATGTTATGCGTTATTTACAATCAGATATTTCAAAAATCAAGTGATCTTAGTTTCTGTCAAATATATTGGGACAATAACAAAATAAAAAGAAAAAAGCCTTGTCTATTCTGTACATTAAGAAAAGATTAATTGACTCTTTTACAATATGTTTGCACTTTTACTCTATTCAAAGAAATCTGAACAAACTTACACACTGGCTTGACAAGAAGCACACCATATTGCACTTTTCTTAAACATTGTAAATTTTTCTTGAAAAGTAATTCTCAGGTTTTGACAATTAAATTTACAGCTGACAGCCACTTTTGTTTGAAAGAAAAACAACAAAAACAAGAACAAATTCTGAACGAACAGATCATGTAATGGCCCAGTCATGAGGCTGAATATACACATTTGTTCAATTTTAAGTACACATGTACTGCAGGGCACAGGCTTTTTAACTTATGGGGCTAGATTGTTCTATCTAACTGGGATATCTTTGTTGTTTCATTCATCACAAGATAAATTTATTTCAAATAAGGAAACGAATGGCATGATTTCCTTATATGATACAAAAATCTCAAGTTTAAATTACCCCTTTTGAATCCTGCCATTGGACATCATAAGAAACAATACAAGTTATTACTGAGAACTTGTCAGGACCCCACACCCGAACCCCCAGCCTGCTAAAAAAAGCATACAAACACAAAAGTACAGTCACTTGTCACTTGAAATTAGACTATCATTTTATTTTTATGCACATTTATTGGGTATTATGCATACTTTGAATAAAACAGACACATTGACTTGTGGTTTGGTGCCCTATTGGGGAACGTTCTGGCCCTTTTGAAATTTTGGATATTTGTCCCCCCCCAACACTTGACCTGATCCGGCCATGCTCGTTTGTGCATGGGGTAACTCAGAACTTGTGCAGTTATGTTTTGCATTAGTCAAGTATGAATGAAGTTTTGTTTTAAAATGTTTGATGCCTATTGTTGTCATTCTTTTCACTGCAGAGAGTTCAGTAATTTCATATGATTCTGTCTCTTTTTCTCTTGCTTTTTTCACAGGGGAGTGATGATTCAGATCTTTTGAGTTATGGTCTTGTGCTTTTACCAGTATGTACTGGTAAATATGTACATTAAGGATTTTACATGATAACTAAAAATAAAATAGAGGATGCAAATGTGATGTCCTTAGTTGGTAGGAAATTTTAAAGTCATGTGAATCAGACATCGATCAGGTCTTTGTGATACAGTATATCATGTCAGAGAAAGTAATGATTGGTCTGTCTTGCTGACTCATATATTTACATTATCCATTTACTGAATATTCATGTAGTCATTTGCAATTTTCTACTTATGTCACTGGAAAATTTGTAATATTTATGTCCTTAAAGCAGCGGTGTTTCTGAGCCCTGCTCTTTACAAATGGTTTCAGTTTCTCATATGTAGCACTGCACAGTAGATGTTCCTTTGCTGGGTCTTTCTCTGGTTTCTTCAGTGTTTTGGTACAGATTGATACTCATTGATCAGACTAAATTTATCCAGTTCAATCCTGAGATGCATTGCTGGTTGCTCTGACATCTTGACATATAACTGAAGACATATGACAGTCATGGCTACTTAAATACATGTATGTAATGATTTTTCTCTGTTGAAAGTGATTTCATTGAACTAGAATTTTAGAATGCTGCTTTGTCAGTTTTGGTCAGCAATTTGCAGCTAAAGTATGGCCACATGCCTGGTTAATAAAGCCCTGAGAGAGCTGCCAACCCTCCAGACTCGCAATTAGTGAAAGAGATACAAAATAGTGAATTTGAACGCAATTAGTGGAAAATTATATACCATGACAATAGCTTCATCAACTTTGATGGTCATTACCAGATTATATGAATATCCCAAAATAAAAATAAAACACATTATTTACGTTAATTACATGTACAAATTTATTTGCAGCCAAATGTACTGATATACACAAACTTCACGCTATTTGTCATAATATGATGCTGTGGTAGACTTCCTCAATTGGGTTATGGTAAATTTGTTTTCAAAACAGTTCAACAAGAAAACTCACAATGCTTTAGTATTGGTAGCTTGCAGGACTTGAGGTTGTTCCAGGGTTGAAATCTGCTGTGGGTGCTCTTAATCTTCCCAATATCTATATGCTTTTTGCTAGCAGTGTGCTTTTTCACATCGTTCTGCCACATGCCCACATTTATATTATTATATATTACATGTAGTACTTACATCTGTATGACAGGTAAATTGTGAGCAACGATATGATCCCCTGTGTACATTCCCAGTTCTAAAATTCACGGCATGCTACTGTGTGAAACGATGAATTTACATCGATGTTTGATGGCTGAATGCAAGGCTAATTTTTGGTGTACTACAATCTGTACTTCACTTTTAAATTTGTGGAATACATTTTTTCCCTTTGGAGGTGAAAACATTTTAACCCTGGTATAGCTTAATTGCGAAATAGAAGATGAAACTTCGAACAATTAATGACAATAGGTGTCGGTGCATATGTGGCAAAATATGAATTCATGCAAATTACGATATATGCCAATCTTTCAGTATCTCAAAAATTCCTACACTTGAAAAAGCTGTCTTCATTTAGTGTTTGTTTTAAAACAATTACAGTTGCTATGTGTATGTTCATGTGCCATTTTTTTTTTTTAAGTCAGTTGGGCCCCCATTTCTTCATGAACAGTTGTAAAACTTTTGTTCTAAATATAGATTATATGCTTTACAATGGTTGCTACAGGGCAAACTGTAACAATTGGATATAGTTCTACTAACATCACTACTAGCAATATGGAGCTGTTATTGGCAACACTGACCACTGCTGCTATTTTGACAAGCACTTAATGGGATAAATTTATTTTATTCCTGATTTAAGCCAATTGAGAATTTGGGAATTCGAGAGGTTTTTTTTCATGTGGCATGAATCCATGAATCGCTATCGAGTCGTGACATTCATACCAAAATTGTGATGGTTGGCAGGTCTGCCTTGATATTTAATTTGAAAAACAAACAATATTCTATTGATCATGCATACAAATGAAAAGCATCTGTTGCAGTTTGATAATCAGCAGATAAACAGTCTTTCTCAGATGGCCTACCTACAAGTATTTAGTTATTAATACATGTAATTAGCCTTGAAAGCTGGGTCTTTTGTATGGTACAAGGACCTCTGATTAATTTTCCGTCAGTTCTAATCTGTGTCTGCATGCATGTCAAGTGTTTTTTCGATCTTGTGTGCCCTTGTGACATTTTCAGGTCCTTGTTGCAGTACCTTTGACAACCTTAATTATTCTGTTGCAGCATATGGCAAGAATTAGCAGCTAAAACATATTTCCATGTTTCAAATGAGTTTCGGTTTTATGGGGTATTTTTAAGCGTAAATTTGAAATTTGGGGGAAAAATTTATTTTGGTATACTATGTGTGGTTGGAAGTCATTCTGAAAGGATTAAATTGATTATAGACTAAAGCATAAAGCATAGTAAATTTGGCTTTCAGTGTTTAAAGTTTGTCAGGATGTCTAAAATGCCAAAATCTAAGCAATGTAAATATCACATGAAATTAAATGAGGGACTGACAGGAATTTCAATGATTAGAATCAGGTTCAAAGGATATGAGTATATTTATTCTTCCCTTCCAGTAAAGCTGATTTTAAAATCTACTGTGGTGGCAAGAATAACAATATGTATCATACAGCATATTAATTGCAGCAATAAATATGCATTAATGAAATCATTTGTTCATGGAAACTTCATTAATGTTCATGGAAACTTCATTAATGTTCATGGAAACTTCATTAATGTGGATAAAGATAATGCATGCTACCCTTATAGCCAAACATAATCTCATGTTTACAGTAGCAGATCATTTTTCAGATTTGGTGAAAATAATGTGATACAAAAGTTCTCATGCAAATGGATGAAAACTACTTATATAGTGACCCAAGCTTTGGATTCTAATTGGGATAAGAAAGTCTAACTTCTCTGTTCTGTTACATGTATTTTGGGATTGTGCCTTGCTTCAGTTAAGATGATCCTTTCAGAAACTCATCTTGTACAAAAAAATTACTTTAAAGATTAGTAGCACTTATTGCATGCTTTATAATTTTCTCACTTGATCAAACATGGAATATAGGCTTATGTTTTGAGATCTTCATCGTCATCATCATCATCAATCCCTTAACCCCAAGAGGCCGTTGGGGCACCACAGTTGACTTTACAACCAATTCTCTCCATCTTTCCCTGTTCTCTACTGCCCTTTGGAAATCTCTGAATCCCATGCCTGTCCACTCATCAGTGTTGCCTTCCTGCCTCTTTTTGTGTCTGCTTTTTCTTCTGCACCCTCGCACTGTGCCTTGCAAGATTGTTTTTGCCAATCCAGATGATCTTGAAACATGACTGTACCACTTTAGTTTGTGCTTTTTCACAGTGGTCAACAGGTCTTTATAGGATCTGATGGCTCGTTAGATCCTTTTGTGGACTTTTTTGTTGGTTACATGGTCACTGTATGGAGATGCACAAGATCTTGCAGTAGCGTCTCATTTCGACGGTTTGAATCCCTCTTTATAAATCTGATGTGAACATCCATGTTTCACAAGCATACAGAAAGATGGATATGACAATCAAGCTCATCAGCCTTATTTTGGAACCAAAAGCAATGTTGGTATCTTTCCATCTTGGTCTCAACCTTGTTATTGCTGCTGTTGTCTGTGCAATCATGCAAAGTAGTTCTGGTTTGAAGCCCTCATCTGTGATAATTGATCCCAAGTACTTGAATCTTGTGGGTCTTTCCAGCTTCTATCCACTGACCTTTATTTCTGCACTGATACCATTGGTGTTGCTTGTCATCAGTTTGGTTTTTTCAGCACTAATCTTTAAAATGTATGCTGTGGAGGTTGTTTCGAGGCGCTCAACCAAGTCAGCCAGTTCTTTTAATCTCCTGCTAAACCATCAATCTCATCTGCGATGCGAAGGTTGATGATTGTGCTTCCTCTGATTCTGACAGTGCCCTTGTGGTCATGCAAGGCATCCTCCATGATCCTTTCGAGGAAAATGTTGAAGAGTGTAGGTGACAGTATACATCCCTGTCTGACTCCGACTGTCGTTCAAAACCAATCTCCTCTGCTGCCTTTGATGAGGACAGCACTGGTGGCTTTGTCATAGAGGTGCTCAACAACCTGCACCAGGTTTGAGCTGATGTTGTACTTTCTCATAGTTCCCGATAAGGCTGCATGCCATACCCAATCAAAGGCCTTTTTGAACTTTATAAAGACTTGGTACAGATTCTGTTGATGCTGAAAATATTTCTTGCAAAGGAGTCTGAGATGGAGATTTGTTCTTTGGTGCTCCTTCCTGCTCGGAAGCCTGCCTGCTCTTCAGCAATAATTTTCTGTGCTTGAGGCTTTGTCTGTTGAGAATTATATTCAGCATGACTTTGCTCTGGTGACTGATCAAACTAATGGTTCTTTAGTTTTGGCATAACTGTAGGTTTCCTGTCTTGAGGAGCATGATTATCGGAAATTGAGACCATGTGGTGGACCATTCTCCTGTCTGCCATATCTTGTTGCAGATTGTTGTTGAGGTCTTGGGTATAGATTAATGAGATGAATTTGCATCTGAGTGGATGATGTTGTTACCAATATGGAGACTAATTTTTTCACCCACTTTAAATCATATTTTGTTTAATTTATTTACAACATGACAGATACCAATATATGTGAGATTTATGCATATTAATGAGTGATCTTGATCTGGTTGGTTCAGCTTATACCACACTATAGGCAATATTTCTGACCTGTATTTTAAGTTTTCTCTCAAGGAGGCATTATTGTTCACATAAAGTATTCCCTGTGGTATCAGTAATGCAACAAGTGCTATTCCTTTATTTACTATTAATTATTCAGCTATGCATCTAAGATTGAATGAATACACTTCTGTCTTCTACTGTAACAACAAAACTAATCTTAACCCCTACTTATAATCTTCAAACTCTACTGCCCGCAGTCTTTATGACCCTGCAGCTCATCTTGAATCATGACCTGATATGCTTCAGTATTAGCTTGGGCCTTGGGCATAATGACAAGAAATATGTTACGGTGTCCCAGATGAACTTCTTGCAGAATTTTCCCCGAGTTTCTGGGCTCATGTTGACCTCTCTGACAGGGGCTCATTTTAATTTAAAAGTTTCACTTGGTTACACTTTTCAAGGTACTGTCTTAATTTGTCTTAGCCATTGGCAGCAGTTGCATATTAGTATACCCTCTGTTGTTTTCATATTTCTTCTACATGCCACAACCCCATCCATTAAAAAGCTGACCGCTTCAGTGGCGTAAGTTGTTAAAGTGCCCACCTCTGATACGGGATGTCTTGGGTTCAGACCCCAGCCAAGTCATACCAAAGTCTTGTAAAAAATGGTACTAGCAGCTGCCTTGTTAGGCACTCAGTATTAGTAGATTAGTATTAAGTTGTTCAGCCTGGTGTCAGGATGATGTTAATGATTGGGAGATGATGTTTCATGTCTGCATCATGGTGCCCCAGTGCTAGACATCACTATAAATATGACTAAAACAAAATGAAAAGCTATGTTAGAAACCCAAATCACACACATTATAAAGCTTCTTTTATAGCCACTTCCTCTGCCTCGAAATGGATGAGACTAAGTTTTCAGAGAAGCAACTTCACTCTTCAGAAACTCAACTCTTTCACTTGAGATTTGAATCTTGTCATTGCTCCAAATATGGTTCATTGTTTGTATCGAATTTGGTCCATACAGATTTTCATTACATTCCACATATTTTAAAATGCCTATTCAAAAGATTTGTGATCACTTATAACAATCTTGTTAGCCCACACCTCAATTCTTGCATGAAATGTTCCATTAACAGTTTGTCATATTTATTCTGACCCCCTTGGGCTAGGCAGGCCAGGTGCTGCATTGCATTTCCATATTTGTCCACACTTTCAGTATTCAGTTGCTTCTTTCAAAATAATTCAAAAACAAAATATTCTTGGCAAATCTTCCAGGCAATGAATTTCTTTAAAGTTTCTTTAAGTGCATCAGAAGATGATTTTTCTTCTTCGTTATGGTCTTGAAAATAGTCTGCCACCTGGCCTCTTTGCAATGCTGTAACATCTCCAGGTCTAGCAATAATCCACCTGTTTGCTGTGAATATCCTCTCAAATCTTGTATGCCAGCTTTCAAAGTCATTGTTCATTTTTACATAAACATTTGGAGGTGTTATTGTTGATTGTTTCAGCTCCATTTTGTTGGAGTACAATTTACTACTATTTCATCTGTTCTTTTTGCTTTCTTTTAATCTTCCCATTGTCCACCAAAGAGAATCATTTTGAGCTGTTTACATCCCACTTCTGACACCAGTAATATCTGGAAGGGTTATTGTTCACATTTGTTTATTCCCAGTAGCATCAGTAACATGAGTATAACCTTATGCCTTTATATACTTTTACACAGCTATGCATCTCACTTCTGTCTCCTACATTCAGAACTGATCAAAACCCCTGCTATCTTCAAGCTGTACTGCTGCCCCAATTCCTTTTGACCCTGCAGTCTCCTATGTTTATCTCATCTCTCATCTTAATAAAGCACATTTTTGTATGCCGACCATAAACTGGAACATACTAGATACTATGCTCATGACTTTCATTGTTTCCCTACAGTCAGAACTTTTATTCCTATATCTTATTCATCCTTACTGTCACTTTGTATATTCATAATCCATGCAACTGCCTTTTTGATATACTTCTTTATTTACCTACTTAATGTCCAAAAATAGACAAGTATTTACTTATATTTTTGTAAATTTTGTTGCTGTTATAATTCAGATAGGATTAAAAATGAACTTTCTAGAGAATTTTAGAAATGAACCAAAAACATTTATCTTTCAGAAAAGAATGTTTTATGGAAAAGCAAATATTATTAATATTTACTTAAATAATAGTCATAAAATATCAACAAGACCAACACACTGGCTAATAATTTAATGGAAATGCATGTAGATAGAGAGTTGTACATGGGTGTTCATTCCAAACATGATTTCTAAGCCTTGGTAAGTAAAGGATATAACTTAGTTTACTAGTTTCCTAAAATTCGTTTGGATTGAGAAAAGATGTAGGATTGTATTTATTATAGTGACAAATAAAATACTGATTTTTTTGACAGAATCACATAGTAATGTAGCTAAATGACTTTGAAATACATTCATAATTCTTGGTCACGATTCCTTTCCTTTCTTAAAGTAAAGATGTCATCTATTATGTCTGAGGTGTTATTATATGTGTTGCATATTGAACAGTTATGATTTGTTTTATTATCATAAATAATACAGTAGTTATGTAATTTATATGTGCAATAAGCTGTTAAGATAGACCACACATAGTGTACTTGATACCAACTATAACTCTCATCCAGATAGCTC
>JAECUM010019367.1:0-17895 GCA_016617855.1 Megalonaias nervosa | reverse complement strand
AAAGGCATTCACGTAGTCTGCAAAAATGCCTTTCTGAGTCTCGTCGCCCTTGTGGTATTTTTCTGTCTTGGGAAAGTGGTTAATTTCGTACACTTCTAACAGTTGGTATCCCAAGTCCAGAGCTTTAAACAATTCCACGCTGACCCACGTTCCCGTCAAGGCACGTTCTTCCTGAGTGTGCTGACAAGGTCGGTCTTGGTTGCACGTTTCGGCACAAGTACGGCACAAGGGAAACATCAGTTTTCCTTGGCAATGGTGAGGTAAAACGGGATGGTACAAGTCCGTGGGAGGCAAAACTTTACATTTGATCAATCCTTCGTATTGTCTAATGTTGTCCAGGTCGATGTGTTCCGTCAGCAATTGCGGGTGCCCTGCGGGAAAGCGACAATATTTGCACACGTAAGGATACAGCGAACACACGTCCAAGTATTTGATTCCTTCTCCTTTCTCCTCGTCGGCTTGGTACAGCAAACAGGTGGCATTCGTCCTTCCTCCGTACAAACTGTCATGCAGGTTCAGTGGGTCCGCCAGCTTGTAACTTTCCACGATGCGCTTAAACTCGGGATCGGATTTCAAACCGTGATCGTACTCGTGTTCCCACATTTCCACCACTTGGCATGCTTGATGTTCTAACTTCAAGCGCCGCTGACAAGTGGTCTCGTACAAGTCTTCCATGGTCCGTTGTAAAAACTGATTTGTAGTGTCACGTTGAGGGTAACAGATCGGACATCCGTCAAATAAGCACCCGTTAAACTCGTACACGATCTTGGGGTTTTCTAAGTCCCAACCATCCACCGAATACCTGCCAATGATTTGTTCGCCTCCTCCGTTGCGGGCGTGTTGGATCCATTTGTCTTACATGTCGCACAAGTAATGTAACCAGCGTAGGGCTTTGACCGAATATTGAAGTTTGACAAAGTTGGTCGTTTAAGGACTTATGACAGCCAGGGTGTTTTCGGGCATGAATCGTTGGCGGTACACTAAGGAACAGGCTTTGCCAATGGTGCAAGCTTCTTTCAAAGGTGCTCCATGAACAGTTCTCGAAATTTTCCACAGCAACGCCGTAAAATGTCCACGTCGCAACGAAAATACTTTAACATTTCTTCTTGAAAGTCGAAGGGGTCCGAGGCGTGAGTCTGGTACCAAGCGTAGAAAGCATCTCGTTGTTCGGTACGCATGTTGTCGGGGTCGTAGTAGTGAGCCTCAGGCAAATGGGGTAGAACGGCGTGTTGATTGGCTTCGGTATTGAAAAAGTGCGGAAATAGCCTTTGGCTATTTCTGTCCTTCCAAACGTTATAGGCATTCGACTCAACGGCATGGCCAAGTAACTCATCGAATCTTTAAACTGCACTTGTCTCACTTGCATGTAGATGAGTTTGGCTCCGTTCAAAGTCACTTTAGGACGTTCGGTGCCTTGTTCCGTATAGTATCTGAGAAGAAATTGTCCATCGTATCCCAAGAAATTGTGAGCCATCACCGTGGCATAGCGATGACAATCTCCGTAACGTTCAATGTCCTCTTGACTCCACGTCTCGTCGATATGGTTTAAGATCCATTGGGCGAAATCGGTCAGCGTGTTTGGTTCTCGAAAGATTTTTTCACGTCCTCCAGGAATCTTGCTACAGTGAGGGCAATGACTAAAGATAGGTTCTTCGATGAACTTCTCGCACGCTTGGTGAGCCATGCAGAAATTAGGAATGGGAATGCTAGTCTCTTGCATGCATTCGAAATCGAAAAAGATGAAATTCCCTTTCTTCTTGTGGTCATCTTCTTCCTGTTGGGGTTGGTATTTTTGAATGTAGCATTCGTGTTCCATGTCCACGATTTGGCGACAAATGTGACATCATTTCTTTCCTGAACATACGTGAGCCTTGGCACTATTGGTACGTATGCCTTGTCCACAAGTAGGGCACAATCTCAGGAGTTGGCAAGCACTTTTCTGCTGTGAACCTTGCGTCTTCAGATGTTGTTGGTAACAGGTTGGACTGACAAAAGTGCGCTGACAAGCTGGGTAATGCACTCGTTCTTGTCCTTCGTCAAGACAGGGTTTAGAGGCTAAACATCCTGAGCATTTCGATCCACAATGCTTGTGTTGCTCTCGATTGTTATAGCCATAGTCACATTTCTCACAGTAATAACTGTATCCCAGGAATGCAGTGATACTGGTGATGGCATCGAAATGTTCATCGTGATGATAGACGTGAATGTATTTTCCGTCTTTGAAATTTTTACCTCGAAACAACAGAGGTCCGCACACTTCTTGAGGGTGCACTTTCAAGGTGTAGCGTGGAGCCAAGACGTCTTGCAATTTTTGCATTTCAGGAATGCCGCAGGGTGTGTCTTTGGATAGCCCCGCTTGCTGAACAGGAGTTCTGCTTCTCTTCGTTGTTTGGCTCGGTCCGATTGTCGAATAGTTTTCCAGGCTCTTTTCCATTCTGCTGTGTCGTTCTTGTCGGCATACGTTCGTCCCACCACGATGCCACGGGCTAAACACATCTGGTCTTGAGGGTTGGTAATTTGAAGGATGCTGCGCTTGATGCTGCGAAGGTCGTCCACCAATAACACCTTTTTGCGTCCCGTCCCTTGGGGAAGAGACACGTGGGTCATGAACAGTGTCGCTTTCCCGTCGGTGATGTGAAACTTGTCGTTGGATTGCTGTACGTGTTGAATCTTGTCGATGACTTTGGAAGGTGTCAGTTCTGCTGGGCTGCTAAACTCGATCCAAACGGGTGACTTCAAACTGTCGTGATGAATGGAAAGTCTCATGACATCGTCTTCTTTGCATTGGCATCCTCGTTTCAGTGCGGCTAACAAAGAATCCCACACATCGGTGATGAACCCCTCTGCTTTCTGCAGCGGTACGTCTGACTTGAAATCTTTAAACTTTACCGTGTACGTGTAGGCCGTAGTTCTAAATTTTCTAGAGGAGCGTTTTTCCGTCTCTCGAATGTGGTAATACTTTTCGGGTGATACTGGTGGAATTTGGTTTGGAATAGGCTTTCTCGGTCTGGTCGCAGACGTGGAAGGTGTTGGTTCAGGTTCGCTCATGTCTTCGATTTGAGCGAACATTTCTTTTCGTGTGTGAGGCGATACGTCACGTCGCTGCCTCTTACTTTCTTCTCTCTCAATGAAATCGTGCGATCGTTTCATCTCGATTGCTGATTCAGAAATGATTGAACCAAGTTCGTTCTCTCGGTATATATACCCCTCTCTACCTCTTGTTGTGACAATGACTTGGTTTATTTCCCAAGGGCAAGTGAAAGCCAAACAGATAGGAACCCCTGGCTAACTTATGCGAACGACAATGGTGCGTCTTAAACACCTCATGGATCTTTACGACCCTTCGATTCAAACCCTACCACGAAAGAAAAAGGTTGCAAGAAAAAAAAATCCAGACAGTTGCTGTCATCAAGAGAACTAGAGACGGTACTGTACCGTTCGGACACGTACGTACTCCAGAAAACCACGCTGCTCGGCAACGATGTCTCCTTCTCTCTGTCACTTCTACTTTTGTCCTTGACCAAGATATCTACCAACCCTGATTTAAAACTTGTGTTTCCTCATTTGATATATTTTTAAAAAAATACTAAATCCATTTTTAACAGAACTACCCATTTTCGACAGCAACGACGACGTCTCCTACTGCTCTTACCCCTGTTGTTGCACCTACAAAGGCGATCTTTCCTAAGACCAAAGTATGAGACAGACCAAGTAAGTTGTGAAGTTGAGCGGAGGTGTCTAAACAACAACTGTCAAGCCCCTATGTTCTAGTTCTGTTTGTGATAGTAACTTGCGATACTTCACATTTTCTAAAGTGGATATGTTTACAAGTCGTACAAAAGTTATATGACTTTAGCTTTTGATACTGGCACAGACTCTTTCACTTCAAAAGTGTCACGAGAAAAATTTCTATCCGATTTTTACCATTTTCCAAAACACGCACACACTTGCAACGTGACCAGAATCTGTACATCTTTATTTGGGGATATTCCACAGACCCGTCCCAGCATATAGAGCTGGTTAAGAACTGTAGGAATATCCCCTCATTGTTTCAGAAATATCAAAGCTTTTATGTGTATTTTCCTTGTTCCACCCTTTATTAGTGCTTAGGTATGTTCCCTAAAGACATAAACAATTTTGAAAAAAATTAATTTTGAATTAAGGTTTCTCTCTGTTTATACATTTTTTCAAGTTGTTGGTGCATGACAGATTATATCCAAATACCTTCTCAAAGTGAGTGGCATTTCTACACATGTCATTGCCTTTGTTAAATTCGGTTTTGTTGGTTAGTCATCGTTAATCTTTAATTCTGTTTTTTGATGTATTTCTTTTTTTTTTTATAGAAGATGTAAGATTGTTTATTGTTGTAACGGTATTTATGTTGTTTAGTCTGTTGCTGCGAAAGAAAATATCTATAGCAAAGTGCTTAAGTTTGTTCAGTTTTCTTATTTCAAGCTCTACAAAAGGTACCAAGTTTGTCTTGCAAGGAGATTGAAACTTTAAGTTACACGGACGTGAAGGAAAACATTCCTTTATTACTACAGTTTGCTCTCTTTGTGTTCATTCTAATCATGCTTGCTTTATATCTTTGTGTTTTAGAGATCATATTTCTTCTGATGTAAATACATGGATCAATGGACAGACAGCTTGGGTTATCATCCTTGAGGTTCACTGTACTTTAGTTTATTTACTTCATACAATCCCCAAATTCACTAGTTTGAAAAAAAAAACTACAACTCAGTACTATATCATTTCTCTCTACCTATGCGAATGTGTGTATGTCGAAATGTCCAAGTGAGAAAATATTTTGTTTTGGTCAGTTTCAAAACGCGAACAATAATGGCACAGTTAAGTATTTGATGTGACAAGAAGAAATGTTACGGTACACAACACAGGATTGTAAGCTCACACTCCAGTCAGTCTGCACTGCAATGGTAAAAATGCAAGAGCCTGGGCAAAACAATGCGTCAGTCGTTAGAAGTAATTTTATTGGCTACACCTATTTTCTACCACCTTAGCTTCGAATCACCTTTAGTCACTCTTCACACAGTGACAAGATCAGAAGTGATTTTCTGCGCCTGACCACTACATTACTTGCCTTGAATTTAGAACCAAACAATGCGTCATTCATTGTAAGTGACTTCATTGGCTAACCTATATTTTCCACCGCCTTAGCTTCAAATCGGTTTCAGTTGTTATTCGCACAGCGAGAAGATCAGACGTGTTTTTCTGTACCTGTCCACTAGTCACTTTACAAACAATAAAACTAATGTACAAACAATCGTACCATGGGTGACTCGTGGAAATTTCAGTCTTATTGCGAAATACATCACGGGATGTTTGGGTGTACTATTCTGTTTGAACTTTACATGACGTTTTTGATAGAATGATTTTAGTAGGCTGTCTCCAATTCACTCTTCTGATATTTTACAATAGTTGGGTTTTTTTCCTATAGGAGTAATTATTTCAATGAGATGTGTGTTTTTGAAATTTCGTAAGGAAAATATACTATACAAACCTAAGAGTCGTGATATTTTCAAAAGTAGAAATAACATTCTCTCTCTCTCTCTCTCTCTCTCTCTCTCTCTCTCTCATTTTGATTGAAATCTAATGGCATCTGTTCCCGTTGGAAGATACCTTAAAAACTGTGATCAGTAGTCACCATAATTATGTGAACTGTTCCGCTTGTTATATAATGTCTAGTTGGTCCAAAATGAAAATGATGTAAAATAGACCCACCCACCCCTTGAAAATATTGTCTTCTCCACTACTCCCAAATAGATGACAATATCAACATGGTGTTTTCTCTAATAGACCGCTTATGATACCGTGATGGTTCTAAGTCAAAATAGTAAGAATCATTCATCCAGTATGGATGCCATGATGTCTGTTTTGAAACTCTTGATGTGAATGGATGTCACATTGAAATGTGGTTTTCAGCAAAAGACTTCTAATGATGTCAGCTTGGATTTAAATGAAAATGGCACCAGTCTGACATCCAAAATATCCACCGCAGCAGCTAATTGGAAAATCTTGTTATCACTGAAGAATATCAGAGACTGTCGCAACACTCAGTAGTAAAAAGGAAGAAATGGTCTTATCTTACATTCCCTGGCAATCATTTCTCCCATTAGAGCATCATTCACCCAAAGGGACTCTTATTATAGAGTTAAAATGTTTTTCTGACCAATTACTTCATTTTGCAGGTGTTGCCATTAAACTTGAATCAAGTCTAAATCATTACTAGATGTATACCATAGCCAGATATCAAACTCAAATGGTGCAGCCATAGCAGGGGACAATTAAACCAAGTGCATGACATATATCCTTGTCTGTGCTTCAACTCAAGAACCATTGAATAAAACTTAATTGTAGTATAGCACATGACAAGAATATGTATCACATGTAACAGGCATTTTTTTGTGTTATTGTCAAGGTCACTGAAATGGACATTTAAATGAGTGACATATATTGCTGCCCAATCTGTCAACGTTTTAGCCTTTTAAGATCTTGCAATAAAACTTTACCTAGGAAATTTCGCATGTACTACAGTCACACATTCTCAACTTTGAGGTCAGTTATATTAATTATACCTCGAATCTATGCAAATAGATGCCATTTTTGACTGACACCAGGTCATTATTTCAACCACTATTTAGTACCAAGATAGTTTATGGTTTACTGTATTTTCATACATTTACGTCTGACTGTTAACTCAATTTTTTATTTTAATTTCACTTAAATCAGTTATTTGCATGTGATGCAAACAAGTGTCCAGTTGCTTTGTCGATATCCCTCTTATTTAATGGATCAGCAGAATTGGTTATATGAATTTCAAGCATGTCCTGCTTTACACAGTTTATCAGTATGATTTTGATATTGTTTATGAAATTCTAACAATTAAAAATTATATATATTATGGCATACACACATGCATTTTATAACTATGTATGTCTCAAGTCTTGCCTTCCAATCGATATATTGATTGTATTTTTTAATAAGACATGTAGGGAAAAGTATTTTGATGACTTTGAGTCTAGAATTTAGAATGTTGCAAAGATCTCCACCTCTTGCTAGATTGAAGTTAAAAACAAGTCAGATTTGAAGATCAATTTGTCTCCTTTTTTTTCAATCTATAATAAACAAAAGCATCAACTTTCCTGATTAATATATGTCATTATATAGTGGATCTGTTACAATACCCAGTTGGCAAGAGCAAGGAACAGTTTTTTTTATTATTTATGGAGTACAATTATGTGCTATTTATAGATAATACAGAAAATAGAAATAGTATTGTTCACTCTTTCTGTACTGTAGTAAGTAGATGATCTTTACAAGGGTGCGAGACCTATAAATGGAGCCCGGAAGGAGACAATATTATTTTACAATAGTGTTTTTCAAGAACGTTGATGAAAATGCAGCATTTGTTAATATGCTCAAGGTTTTGTTGTACAAGATTTTTATGGATGGGTGGTACAATCTAGATTAAAAGGGCCACATGCATTGAGCTATGCAATTTTTGTTAGCTCTGATTGCTTAGAAATATCAGAGCATTCGTATTAACTTTGCTTTATAATAATATGACACTTTTCACACTCCTTGCATAAATAATGGAGAGCAGCATTTGTTGTTTCGATTTTTCTCAGTTACATATTCTTGTTAGGTTTTATTTAATAGTGTATCAGTTTCATAAATCAGTGTGTACCATCAAGTACACAGCTTTCCTTTAGATGAAGTTCACCATAACCTATACTTAAAGAACTTGTGACTTTGATGATTAACAGTGAACTTTGTTTAACACTCTTATTAAGCTGGTCATCCTTTATTCCAGGGCATAAATCTCACCTGAATGTTTTGATTGTTCTATGTTGCAGAACACTGAAGGAAGCATTAGAAAATGCACAGATGGATGATGATGATGATGTTTGGAATATTTCCATCATTAGACGTTTGTTTCTGTCCACATCCACTCAACAGCTCAAACAAGCAGATGAGACTGAGTGGAGAAAACAATTAAAGGTTAACTTCATCCAAGAAGAGGGTGTAGATGCAGGAGGTTATACTCACAGGTTTTGATGAAAATCCATCTATCAATTTAATGTGATTAGGGCTTGGTATAAGGTCATTTAAGTTTGCCAGTCCAAGTAGTAAGCTGACACCATGCAGTTTCAGCCATTACCAACTTTTCAACAGTCAGCGAGTTCTGACCTCATAACCCAACATAAATGTCAGAATATCTCACATAGGCTAGCAAAGGTCAGAGGAGACTCTGACTAGAAGACTGTAAATCAGACTTATGAACTTATAAAACAGCCAGTGTGGCACCTTGGTCATTAAAAACCATATTATTATTAACCATTCCATCTTTAAAGAATCAACATCATGGAGACACATTATGTTCCAATGTTCATATTTGTTGTGAAAATCCACACAATGACTATGCTGCTAGAATGAGAGATACAATATGTCCTGTCAGATGTAAGGTTACAATGTGTAATGTCCAGAATGAATGATGTCTTTGTCTTTTTCTCATAAAATTATTTGTTTATGCCTTTTAAACAGTCAATTACTGGAGAACCAGTCATTGTATTTCTTGCAAACATGTTCTTGTCATGAATATTTTCAAGTAATGTTTGTGTTTCTCAAACATAAAATTTGTATTTCTAAATTATAACCGATTGTGGTATTTAATCTAGATGTTTGATATTGTTTAGTGGGAAGGACTAGTGAAGATTCAGCTGGACTGTAAATTTCTCAATTAACTAGTCATTCTAGCTACAAGGAATTTTTTTTAATGAATTCTAGGCCTGAATGTATATGATATCCCCAGCTTTTTCTTTAAGTTTGTGGAGAGGATATAATATACATGTCTGTCTTTCCATCAAAATTTCCCTTCCACTTTATAATTTTAATTTCAAGACTGATTGATATCACTTGATCTGTGGACATGATCACTAGGTGCATCATGTACTTCACCGGTAGCGCAATCTTCAAGGTCAGTGCTTAAAATTTTATAATTTCATCATACTTTCCCTGCCAATAAGCTGTTTCAGATGATGGAGTCAGACTTGGTATACCTTTATAAAATCATTAGAAGGTGTCCTTTACCACACTGGATGTTCTGCCTATAAGGTCAAAGTCATGGCTTAGTCATGGTAAAAAATTTTAAGTTCTCCATTGTCCATCACTTTTAGTTCTAAAACATTAAATCTTTTCAAGATTAAGGGATGAAACTTTGTATGTTTACACAATGCAATTATAATGCATCCCATATAATACAGTATGGGTACAATTTTAAAGGTCAGGGTTACTGTTCATTATCTTTCCATCTTATATATAGAAAGAAAATAGACCAAAAAGACCTAAATATCTACAGCCCAGACTAGAAACAGAAGTAGTTTGAAGAGATAATCTGCCTTAGAACTTATTTATATACAGATGTTATACCTTTGATTGTGCACACTGCGTCCTGCAATGAATGGACGACTTAAGGGATCCCTGTGTTGGAACATGTATTCTGCGACCAATGTATTTTCCCCACCTTTGTCTGAGTGCACTCTCTTAGAAAGTCCATACTTCTGGACAGCTTCCACAAAGTCATCAAGCAAAGTTTGAGCATTGTTGCTATTGCTTACATTTAGATAAACAGGCAATCTTGACAAATAACCATCTATACCACCATGGATGATAAAGCGCCATCTAAATTAAGAAGCAATATAACAATGTTGAGGGTAGTGTTCCACCTGCATCAGGTAATTCATGTCTAATATCTTTTCAAGATGTATATCAGATTTTTGTATTTGTGTAATATTAGATTTGTATAATTGTGTAATATTAGATTTCTAAGTTTTTGTATCTTTGTAACATTATTTTCACCCCAGAACTATTCAGAATCTAATTGTCATAAACTATATCACTTATAATGTTTCATTTTACTGACAGTATACACATAAGAGGACAGCAGTAATCCAATAAAATGTTAAACATGTGTATGACCAAGAAGAAAATCATTGTAGACATTTGGACAGAAATATACATACTGTTGTCACTAATTGTTTTTCACTCTTGTTTCAGTATTATTATTCTTTTTTCTCTCATTAAAAGGTTTATTTTTAGAATGCAGTCACGTGGAGCAATAACTTACTCTGGTAAAAATTGGACAGATATTATATGTGGCAAATTAAAAATTTAAGTTCTAAGCTATCTTTAGTTATATGAAAATAAAATAGATTTTTCATATCGCATGAGTTTATGATTTCCATCAATATGCCATAAAAATTGTGGGCCACTGACGTTGTAGGTCCTTCTTTGTGCTCAACAGATTGTAATGAATAATCTTCTGAAAAGAACTCCTGTGGATCAACATTCAGCATAGCCTGTCTAATTCTGTATTGCTGAACATGGTGTCCCCGGGAAAGCAACATTGCAGAGATGGTGCGGTATCCAACAAAAAGAAACTCAGTTGGCAGTGTTTTTACTTCTTGATCAAGTTCCTCGTCACAAAGGGAACTATATGTCTGTCTGACTTTCAAACGTAACTGGCTTAGTTTTCGTTCCACAGTTCAATTGCTAACACCCAACATATTTGCCATCTCCCTTACTTTGAGACCATTTTGAATAAAGAACTCTCGAGTTTGTGATGGTATATAAAACACAGGACGACCCAAGAAATCATACTCGACTTCAGGTTTAGGAATTTCATCATTAATATTTCTATCAAGACAGACAAGTTCTTGTTCTGCACAATTTAAACTTTCTTCAATGTCTGTAAATTGATATAACAGCACCATCATTGATACGGCTACTTCTAAGTCTGTTGTCAGATTTTGGGTTCTATTATTTTCCATGCACTGTGCAAGGAAATCAAGTTCTGACGTACCAACTCCTTCATTTCAGACACTGCTACTGCACCATCATTAGATCTAATTTACAAAATGTTGAAATCAGAAGAGAGTAAAAAAAATTGTTAATTTCAAGTATTGTTGGTATTAAATGGAACACCAAAAGAAAGATTACTTGATGCAAAGGCAGAGATGCCCATGCATATACACTGCAGTCATCTATTATGTTTGATAGATGATGTATGTCTTTAAAACCTGCTTTGGCAACAGTATATCCATAAAGATCTACTTCCCACCGACACATACATAATTGGTACTGATCTATAAAAATCATCTCCTCACAGAGGTTATTTTCTGATAATACTCTAAATGGTCTTTATTGATAGGCTTTACTATTTTAATGGAGCTCACACCTGTTACAGTACCATAAACAACATCATAATATATGCTCTGCCTCTTTTAGTTGATATACAAGTCAATGATATGTGTCACTATGAAGATCTGTCATTTAATTAAAAAACTGAAAGAAGAAAGAAAATAACATTGATATCAGCTGATTAGTGTAGCTCTTTCTGAATTTGGTGGATATGCATCATAGAAAGGGAACTAACAAGAGTAAATTTGAAAAGAAAAACATACATCTTCATATTTATTTGAAGTCCTTTAAATGTCTAGACAGTTCCAAAATAAATAGTAGTGTTTCTGCAACTGAAAAACAAGATAGGATATTGTCTAATAAGGACCAACCAGTGATGGCCAACCAAGAATATCAGGTGGCAAGTTGTCAAGTAACAGGTTATATGCTAGTATAGTATATTTTGATTGTATTATGGTGCAAACCATGTAAAAGGTTAAGATTGATAAGAATTGCATCAGCCATTTTCCATTTTGGTAATTGTAATACTTTAACATTTTTAAATGCATCTCCACACGAAGTCTGTTACAATGTATATGACATTTAAAAAAATTTTACGATAAAATATGTCCAACTTGTTCCACACATTCCATTATATATGAAAATTGCTTATAGATAACCTCTGTTCTCGAATATGATGATACTAAAAAAAGAGAGTATTTCCAAAGTGTTGCACAGCAGTTCATAAAATGACATCTTATGGAAAAGCCAGTGTTTCATATGCTTTTTGTCAGATGATTTTGCCATTTTAAAAACTGACCTTTTCACTGTGTTAAAAAAAGTCAGCTTAATTTTCCCATTGTCATCATTTCCTCTATTTTTTTCTTATCCCCGTATTTATGTAAATATTTGTGTATTGTGTTGAAATATCTTTTTATTGAACTGTGGAAATTGAAATGAATTGTAAATTTGTCAGGAATTACATCAGCACTGATTGTACTTTACTGTGTGCTTGTTTGGTGCCTTATGAGACTGCAATACAAGTAGGTTATTTAGTGCCAAGGCAGTTGGAGTAAAGTGCCTTTTCTAAGGAAACACTGTGGTAGCTGACCTAGGCTAGTCAAATGGTAGGATTAGAACCCACAACCTTTCAGTTGTGAGTTGGCATGATAACCAGAGCCACTGTGGCTCCTACTGTACTGTGTCTCAGCTGCCATTCCAAAAGTATTACATGGATAATGTATTAAATATGGCATCAGAATGAGAACAGTTGATAAAACTTAGGTTTTGCATCCTAAAAACATAAATAAGTATGCAAAAGTTTGCTTCATATAACATATCTAACAAGTAAAATCGATAAATAGAAAAGTGGGACAGAAATAGACTTGTGTTTTAAAGTAATCTTCATGCAAATGCTGTGCACACACAACACACTTTTGCCCTTTCCCATTTTCATTTGAAAGGTATGTACCTGTGCTGTGCAGTGCAATGACCAAATTTAAACTAATGCAAATAATGACTTAATGAAAGTTAACATCCCAGTACATAAATTTTGAACAGCACCTTACTAATTTACTGTTCAGTTTCCACTCCTTTTAATGACCGTAGCAGACACATTCAGGGATGAGAACAGAGAAGAGGGAAAAATAATCTTAATGGCCAGGGGTCAAAGGGGCAGCCTAGGCCCTTTTGCAGGTCCAAAGTGCAAAGTCATTTTCTAATTTTTCAGAAATGACCCTGGCAACTACAGAAGACCAGAAACCCACCGAACAATGGAAAATTCTCATCCCTGCATAATGTGAATGAATTTTAGAATTCTTGATATGCATTGATGTAGGATAGAAATATTCCATGCGAGGGCAATGCATTGTACTAATTCAGTAAAATTCTGGGGGTGTAATTGGACTATCCAAGACTGATGCATCATGAACAGTTATTTTTCTCACAGTTCTGATCCAAAAATATGGGTTGAAGTGGGAATGACACTGTGAAGGTTCATGCAATTTCAAACAGCAAAAACTCCCACTGAAAATTTACTCACATTAAGATATAGCATAACAAGTTTGGTTTACGCTCAAAATTGTAGTGAACTTCAGTGTAAACTAATTATGATGTTTAAGTACACATTAGCATTTAAATGAACAGTGGTTGAGGACAATGAGGTAATGGCCACAACCTCTGAATTGTGTGACACGGGTAGCTTGGGCAATAATACAGCTGTGAACAGGTTAAAAAAATAAAGTCCACTCATATTTCTAAGATTAAAAAAGAAGCACATAAAATAATGATACAGTTCTCGGTTTGAGTTGGATATAGAATTATAATTTAGGAAATAATAATGAGAATACAAGCTTTAAAAGAAAAAAAAAAAAAAAAAAAACGGTGTGTGTCTGGTTTGGATTTTAACGTAGCTTTAACAATTTTTCAGTCATATCGCTACAATGTCTGCAGTGTGGCAGTTTATAGTGATGTCTAGCACTGGGGCATCATGCCGCAGACATGTAGCACGATGTCCCACCCAGTCGCATTATCCTGACACTAGGCCAACAAGTCCTAACACTAACCTATTAATGCTGAGCTCCAAGCGAGGCAGCTGTTAGTACCATTATTGTAAGTCTTTTGTATGACTCATCCAGGGATCGAACCCACGACCTCCTGCATCCGAGGCGGACACTCTAACTACTAGGCCACCGGAGCGATCAACAACTGGTATGACTTGAGATCTTAAAAGATCTGAAAGAAAGGGAAACCAACAGTTTAGTTAAAATTCAACAAGCATTTTATTTCTTTAGAATACAAAAAGTGAAAATTCAAAAGACATAATTGAATTCCAAGCAATCCTAAATGTCCCTTCACAATGTCCAAAATTATAGAAGTTAAGGTCAAGGTCAGAAAGTATAGAATGTTCTCAATGAAAGAGTCCAAAAAGTCAAGGAGCTCTTAGTAATTCCAATAAATAATTTAAATAAATAATTCCTCTCAAATTATAACTTGTCAAACAATAAACTCTGGTCATTGATTTCCAAAGACTGATTTTATTTACCAAAGTCTTAATGTTGATATTGTCACCTGACTTATAAATGTAAAAGTATTTACTGGAAAACTTAATGTAAAATTCCACTCATTTATAAACAAAGAATGTATTAAACTTAAATTCACATACATATCATCATAGAAAACATGACAATAATCAGGTAGGTCAAAACTCGACCTTCAATCATAGACAGCAATAAAATCTAAAATACATAACACCTTCCCTCATAAAGAAAAAGGAAAATTGTACACAATATTGCTTTATTTTACATCAAACGCAAATGTGCATCTGATACCATAATAGTAAAAACTAAATGTTGTATGAATTACACAGAATAAAGCAATATATTACTTCTATTCACATAGAGTACATCTTCAACCCTTATTATCTTTATCCCTGACATCAAATGTCATTGCTGTATTCTTGTACTATTATCTCAACAATCTCTACTTTTCATATTTTGTTTAATAAAAATGAGGGGAATTTTGATTACTGAATACAACAACCAGAGAAAGAGATAAACTAATATACACTTCAAACTGTTGCAAAGACAACGTCAAAAGACAAACATTCCTTTTCAGTTGTGGAACAAGTTCTCTGATGATTGTTTACCTTTTCTTTTTACTAGCCATACTGGATGATCTACACCATTGTTATCTTCTTGGATCAATACTCCACCAGCCCCTATATCACTTGCATCAAAAGACATTCTAAATAATTGAAATTTGATGCTGAAAGAACTGGTGCACTTTTAAGCACAGCTTTTAATTTGTCACAAAAAATTACAGACCAATGAAACTTAAATATCTTAACTTGTCCTAGGCTTGTCAGTTGTCGAAAAACATAGCAAAATTTCTGACAATAACCATCCATGCCCAAAAATCGCGTAAGTTTCTTTTCACAGGCACTGGGAACCAAGATGACCTTGACTGTAACTTCTATATATTTAACTTAACCTTGTCCCACAATATGTCCTAAAAATGTGAAATAAACCTGGCAAAACTCACATGTACATAAATTGTCAGCTTCGCTTCACTGAGTTAATATAAAAATTTCTGAATGGTTTCAGGTGATCTTTCCAGGTGTTACAGATAATGACATTATCGATATATGCATCCTAATTATCTAGTACAGATATTAACATTCATTAGACACCGAAATGTTGCCAAATAATTTTTTTGTTCCAAAGGACATCACTTCATACTGCTAAAGCAAGCCCATCTAGAGTTGCAAATGTCAAAATTTATTTTGCTCCTTCAGTGAATGGAATTTGCCAGATTCCATTAAAAAAGTAAATCTTTGTGAATATTTGACATTTCTAATTTGTTAATGCAATCATCCATTTTTGGCTTTGGAAATGAATCCGTTTTGGTGATACTGTGGACATTTTTTAGTCAGTGCACATGTGGAAAGTACATGTATTATCTGGTTTAGGCACAAGAATACATGGTGACCTGCAATTACTTGTACTTGGTTCTATGATCTATATAATCATTCTCCAGTCAAATTGAATGTCCTTTATCAAATATTCCAGCTTGAGAGGATTCATCCTATAAGGCTGGTTGGTTCACATATGTAGAATCTACAAGATCAATGGCCTGATAGAATATACATCTTGATAGATTTTATTTGTGTTGGAACATCAGGAAACATATGTTCATATTCATGTAATAATTGTTCTAGTTCACTCCTTTCCTATTATTCTAGATATATAAGTTTTGGGTTCAGATTGTTTAATATGTCTGAATTCCAAATTCTGGTTAAACTAAAGTCACTAGAAAGATTGCATTCCATCGTTTACATCGTCGCTGTGTGGGATAAATACAACTAAACTGACTGAATCATTAACTGTTCTATCTCTGTCAAAATACTCCTTTAACACAGGGCTCTTAATGATATAATTTAAGTCATCTACTTTCTTTTGAAAAGAATAACAGGGTTCCCGCAATCATTGAAAAAATGTATTAACATGACTTTTCCAACATTTTACAAGACCTTATACGACTTTTCTAATGAATAGTACTTGTGGACCTATAACTTTGATTACATGTATTGCATGCTTATAAAGTAACTGTTACTTTCTGCTAAGACATCTTACAACTGTTGTCACAAATTGGCTTTTATTATTCTGTGAAGAAACTAATTTGCTTATGACTCTATGTCTTCTGAGCGATTAAGTCATTTAAATTATGAAATTTACTTTATTCACTGTTCCAAGGCAGATATATGGATGCATATGATTTTAAATGATACAAAATGTAGTTTCCAGTTTAAAATCTGAGGAAAAAAGCAGCTCATAATTGTTTGGAAGTGTTCTTTATGTTTAGATATAGAAAATAGATCTCATATTCTTAGAATTTATTTTCTTATATAATGAGGCTATTGCAACTTTGTATCACTGATTATATAAATACTGTAGATAGATTGCAAGGAAAGTATACACATACCGTAACGACAAACCATATTCTTGTAAGTTACTTGGTGCAAGCTCAGTTTCAAGGTTTTCATCCAGCCCAAATTCTTTTTCTCTCTCACTCCAAATTTCTGTGCATTATGTCCCTTATGCATAAGGGAAGTGGGAAACAGAAAAGAAAGGATTGCGATGAAATTGTGTACAATGTTAAAGTCATTTAGAAAATGGGGATTATTATTACTTTTTAGTGTTATTTTCAAACGTCATTAATGATTAATGAGTGGAAATTCATCACTGATCTATCGGAATAGAACGGACAGTGCACAGTTCCAAGAATGAATATATATATATATATATATATATATATATATATGCGTATTATTGTGCCATAGGTGGATCACAATTTTAGATACCAATAGGATCGGCATATCAAATTGCTTTATGCCAATACTTTAAAAGCCATATATATATATATATATATATATATATATATATATATATATAATTGATAAATGCATTTAATGTTTTCCTTTCAATTACAAAAAAAATGTACGAATAATATCAGAAAATTAAAACACATAGCATGTCCAAAATCAACGACTACAACAATTTAGGCCATATAATTCTCAACATATTTATTTTGAGAACGATAGGAAATATGTCTCAGCAGCTTGGAGTTCATGCAGGTATGACAAGATGTAAATATCGTTAAAATTTTGTTTGTATGCGGCTATACTCTATGATACCGGTTGCGGTAAATTACACATACAAAATGTCCAAATAAAAATGGGGTGTGAATGGTCAGCGAATATATAACATTGTGTAGATATATCTAATTGTATACAATTTGATAAATTTAATTTGTTCTATGCTTCTTACAGGCCACCTCCTTTCCGAAAATTAATACTATGGGAAACCAGCTGACCGTAATATACCATTACCCGCAGCAAAATTACTCGAATGATATTTTAAAATAGACGCCCAAACTACCGCAAAGTGGTATAACCTCGTGTCGCTAGAGTCAGGGGAGTTGTCGTTTTGTAAGAAATTGACATATCACAGCGACATCTGTTATCATAATGAGGCATTATTTCATGCAAACTTCCTTGATGCTAACGTGCAACATGCTTGATGCTACATTATAATCGTGATTTTAGAAGATACAATTTGTCATAAAGGATGGACAAGGAGAATATTTTGAAGTTACGGTGTGGCAAGGCAAAATCTGTAAAATGCAGAACAAAATCAACAG